>JANFAA010000132.1:0-68341 GCA_024663435.1 Pisolithus sp. B1 | reverse complement strand
TTCGCCAGCGGGCTGCAGTGCCTTGGTATATGGCATTTGAACGGTGATATATGATACTTGGGAGCGGACTGTCGAGATGAGTGGTCTGTTTTCATCTCGTTTCTCGTAGAAGCGCATTTCATAGACTTGACGTCCGTCCGCAGTTCACAGCTTCCAGATTCTAATTGGTGGATCTGCTTCTCTCTGATGGGAGCACACGAGTAGCTAGATTCGTGGTCGGCCCGGCTCGTGCCCGCTCGAAGGAGTTCATTGGTCCTTGATCACCTCATTACTTTCTTCGCACTTGATCCGGAACGCCCTATTGATTTCGAAATGCATGTCCAAATGTCGCTCAGAGAGTTGGATTGACTCCTGTCCCTACCCTGGTGCCTATACGTACAGCTTCACCACCCTGACGCGTCGACCCTTCCAGCGGAATGCTAACGAGTAGCGATGTTGGGCAGCACGCACCGCATACGGGTTCTCTCTGTCCGTCAATGACGTCGATGCGGTCTTCTACCACTTGCGTGGTAAATTGCTAGTATATATCCCGCATGGTCCGATGTGCCGTGTTGGTCGGACTGGGCCCAAGTGCGTGTTGATGCACTCCTCGTAGTATACTGCGCCCATCACCATCGCAGGTGACATAGACGACTCCCTGCGAAAATGCCAAGCTTCCTGCTCCCACGGGCACACGCGTCAGCTCCACATAGGTCTGATGGCCTCGAAAATGAACGTGGAACTTCGGGATGACCTAACGGCAGTATGTCACGACTTGCTTATTCCACTGTTTTCGTAGGTATCACGATCACACGGACCCCCCAGCCCATGAATTCGGCGCCCGACGTTCTAGCTCCACACTCAGTGGTCCAGGCAAGATTTACTCCTTCCTGGGAATGCATCATGTCGCCGGCACTGATCACACTGCCGAGACGCGCAGGTACATCATGCTACACTCAAAAAGCGCGACATTCCAGGAAATAGCCTTGTCCAAGCACTTACTCCTGGAGCTAGAGGGGCAGGGGTGGCTGTTTCATGAACGCGGTCTAGAGCATGGAGCGCAGTCTCGATAAACGATACACAACGCCACATACATCCGGTCTGCTCTATTCCGTCGTTGTCGGCCTCGTGCCAAAGACGGGGTGACAATCCAGGTTTACGTGTGACCAAGTGTGCAACTGTGCGTGTGCATGCCCACGGTGGGAAAAACTGGTTGTAATTGAGCCGGGGGCGGTGATCGAGAAGTGAGACTAAAACAGTAAGTGCAACACAGGAGCACTGGATAGTCTAGTGTTACATGGCAACACAACGTGCTTGTTCCAAAGACAAAAGTGTAGTCTGCAGAAAGAAAATGCGTGTTCAGTGTGGGTATCCGTGGTCGTGGGGATGGGAATATAACGAGACTATGCAGGGCATGATCGTATGCAGTTCTATGCAAGGCGTTATCGTATGCAGATTAGCCATGCTCTATCGTAAGATACCCGGGCAGCGACGGGGAAAGGTATACCAAGGACGGCGACCAGCGCCGTCATTCAGGTTGGCAACGAAGTAATGCGCCTGCCAATGTGGAAAATCCATTGCGGAAACAGAAGTCGAGGGTAGGGCATATGGTCTTAGGCAGCAGCCTCTAAAAAAACGCCATCCCATTAAAAGGCGCTTGACAAGTCTGGATCCAATTCATCTCGTTCTATGAGTTGTATAGACTTGATGAAGCACTTGAGTCGGTGCAGCTTGACTGTACGGTCTGGGGTCGATGGAAGTTTGGCTCCGAGTATGGCGGCGGCGAGGAAGATGGAAAATACGCTGGAGGGGGCTGGACGAGTTCTCTAGACAAAGAGAATTCCGAAATATCGAAGGCGTACGACGGAAGCAAACTCTGCCGCGAGGAGGGGCGTAGAATTCTCCGGAGCCCAAGCATGAATACCACTGTGAGGAGGGTTTGTGTGGGAAGGTGTGTGAATTACGGACACGATAGGGGAAGAGTAGACATACCGAAGGCTGCGATCGCGATAAGAATTGTCGCCCAACCCGGGAGTGATTGGGTCGCATTGCCGTTGTACGATGCGCTCTCCGTCGAGGTATGGATCGAGTTCATAGTATGTACGGGCACCGCTCGAGGGATTTGGTGGACGCGCGTCATTTTGACTCGACAATTATTTATACATGTACAGAAGCAGTGCTAATATCCGGCGGCGCCAGTCCGCGTGCCCTCTCACAAGGGTCTCAATTTCTGGAATAAATACACGTGTGCATCATATCTCGATCCTCGGTGTATTCGCACAATCGCTTAGTATGTAGTTCGCGGGGACATGAACTGGTGGGTACGGTGAACATGAACACATGAAGAGACCTGGTAGTGGGGCAATCGAAGGAGAAACTGCACGAGACGAGTGTAAGACAGCGATGAGGGGATTTGAGAGCCTCGGGAGGAGGAAACTGACGCGACGTAACCGGGACAACTCAGCGACAGGGCGATCGTCGACAGAAAAGTTCCGGTTCGCCCCTATTTTCAACTCCGCGGTATCCGGATCACTGTGTACCCTGAGTGAAATGCATGTGGTTTAGGCTGCCTTGTACATGTGGCAGCCAACCCATGCGAAGAACAAATATTCACCGTTGGCGTCCGTGGAGTGGCAATGGTCTCATGTCCAACAACTTCGAGAACGACGCTGGCAGGTCAGTCTTCCATCTCGCGAAGCTGAGCTCAATGCAGCAGATCAGTGCTGGTCGTTCTACTTGAATACCTGCGCACCGTGCACCGTAACTGGGGACTCGCTTGATCCCCAATCTATACATACGGTGATCCACCGTCGTCACCTGCACGTCTCTCATGGTGGCGTGCTGTGGAGTACTACCGTCGTATTGTACTCGCCCAATCCCCCGCCAAGTACCACAGCCGTGGTCAGCTGTAATATGCTGTGGCTCATAGGACCACAAAACACACGCGAAAAGAGTGATGAGATTAATGTCAACTCGGACAGGTTTCTGATTGATGTCTGCCACCATTGGCATGCCATCGAATCTGTTCTTCTACGAGGAATTCTTTCTAAGACGGCCCCAGGTTAGCCCGACAGATATTCCTTAATTCGGCAGTCAGGTCTACCAAGTACACGTGTCGTTCGGTCCGCGGAGTCCCATCCAATCGCAAAACCACCACGGTTCACCGCTAAGAAACGAAGGACGTGGGCACCAACTCATAGAGATGCTTGCAATCACTTATTGCCAATATGCCGCACTCGGCGCCTGGTGCTACCATCATTGCAACCCAACAACCAAGGGGTTCCAGCTGCTCAGACCACCGTGGTATACTTAAAGCTGTTCACGGGTGGAACTCTCAAAATGCTGCATTCCAGGCACGTTCGTCGCCATTAGCTGATAATTACCAACCACGACAAGGCCGAGATGTCCTAGTGGGCTCAAAGCGGCGCACTCATGCAGTGGGCGTCTCGACTTCACCATTTTTTCACGTGTCAAACTGTTGATCAGGAAGTCCACTGGTGCAAGTCCGAAGTCGACCAGGACGCTCGAGAAGTATGATGCATACTTGTTAAGTAAAACCGTTCATTTCTAAAATCTGGGAAATACATACAGCCACACTCATTTCGATACGGCGACTAAAGTTCAAAGCGGAAAGACACAGGGGATATATGTTCGGAGATACGATGCAGCGGTTCGGCCTTGATGGGCAACAATTTACAGAAAAAAAATATGATCTTTCGGTGCAGTGCATGTATTCTTCTGAAGGAGGTAGCACCGCATTTTCGTAGAGGGCCTTGGTTGGTGGAAAAAAAGTTTAGATGATTATGGAGATATTAATACGCCTGCCCCTTCCACCGGGTTGTTTTAGAAATCATGGGCCCAAAAGCGTAGTACTGACTCGATCTCAGAGACCAGGCGGCCATTCGCTCATGCATTCCCGAGCGTGTTCATATATGCAAATCGAGCTTGGGCATCCCCCCACTGGAACAAGCTGAGCACAAAGCCATGTCTATTCTGTGTCAAAAAAAAAGTTAGCTGTCATATGTTGGAGCATATAAATCTCCTCTGTATTGCTGGTCTTAGGTGTGATGTTTAGGTGCTTACATAATCACCTCAGAGTGGACTTAGCAGTACATTTCATAGAGTTCCCTCAGTAGCTCACAGTCTACTGAGGGTAATGTTGAGATATAAACTGCCCCTAGTAGTATAAGACTTAGGTGCGATGATGTGTCGCTTACATAAGCAAAAAAGCGTACATACAGTAGGGTAAATTTTCTCCCTTCCCTCCTCAGTAGCTTGGAGTTACTGGGGAACTAATTATCTGACAGGTAAGCACACATACATTTCACAGTATATTACTTACTGACATCCTGTAGTAGCCTACAGGTACAGTACTCTACTTAGTAGCTCACAGTCTACTGAGGTAGCCTACAGATATATTTCAAGATCATAGTTACAACATAGAGGAGCTTGGGTGAATTGCCTCAACTGCAACCAGATCTTGCAATGATAGAGTGTTGGGAAGTGTCAGATGTTGAAAACATCAGTGTATATTGCCATATTCATCAAGAAGCACACACCAAAGATGCAACCCAATTTGGACCAAGGGTCTTAAAACTAAAGGCTAATCACCAGGGTTGCCAATGCAGAACATAGGTGGACAGTTCCCAAAAAGCATCATTGCAGCAGGATGCAATCTTGCTGTGAAATTGGCACCCCTTCACCTGTAATGGAGGAAGTAAGCAAGCATTCATTCCTGTGTGAGCCTTGTCAGGCTGTGAAGTTGTCCATCTAAACAGAACCCCATCTTGTTGTTGAGACTGCTTAGATTTGTGGCCACTCAATGAAATATCTACAAGTATCCAAACCCCGACACCATGAACAATAATGCACCTTCAGTGGCATATCCCAGGTTCAAATAAAACACACCATCTGGTATGGCATGAGGCCCAGCAAACAATGTGCCATTAATCAATGTGTAAGCTTTGTTGCCTTAAGTTCACACTCGCGAACTGTACTGTATGGTATTTGCAAGTATGAAAATATGTAAGACTAGGACTATGTAAAATCTTCCATAGCAGCATATATACCAGGCAGACAGGCATGTGATACCTCAGTATCACATGCCTGTGGATGATAACTTGTGCCCAAAAAGGCATGACCCCTAACACCCTCCCCCTGTAGAGCCAGTACAGGCTTGGAACGAGAAAAGAAAAAGAAAAAGGAAAAGGAAAGGAGAAGGAAGGGATACAACAAGATTAGGGCAAAAGCCTACACATACATATGAGGTGTTGAACCTCGCAGTACTGCCAGCCGAGGGTTGAGCCTCGTTAGACCAAGCATGAAGGGTGTTGAACCCTTGTGCGATGAGTACTTTACTGTTGGACAGACTGAATCTGCTGACTGAGGGGTTATGCCCTTGGGGGTAGTGACCAGGGCCGAAGGTATAGCGTCCCTTCTACATTGGTGCTGGCCTGTCCAGCAACTCTCCTTCCTCAGCTTCCCAAGTCCCAGCTGGGGAATCTCCACTCGTACCCTGGTCATCCCCTCTGGGGAGATGGGGTAGGTCATAAAGAGCCACTGTTACAGCAAACTCTTGGAGGATATACACCTCCCCTGCTTCAAACATGTGGGCCTCATAGGCCGCAATCCTCTCTGGGGAGATTCCCAGGGCCTGAGCCTGCTGGTTGACCCATTTGACTGACTGATTCTCACTTGGCGGGTGAGGGTCATGGATGGCTGCCCTCAGCAGGTCAATTGCAGCCTGGACATTGGGGTCTTGATCCCTTGGACACAGGGGGCCTTTTCCTCAGGCTCATTGTATGCTTGGGCATACAGTTTGTGGATATGCTCTGCAGTGTTGATGAGTCCAATGGGACCCATGATCCCTCTGTCCCATCTAGTGACAGGGCCAGTGAGGTGTCGCCTGGTTGGGACAGGAGGGGGGGTCCCCTGATGGATGTTGGCGAGGGCAGCGCCGAGCCTCTCATCGCTGTAAGTGTAGAGGTTGTCATTGACCCTCACAAAGAGGATTGTCCTCATGCCATCCTTGCCTTGTCCGAGGCAGAGTACTCTATATGGGTTCTCACACTCTGTAAACTCAGGGAATAGAGTTCCCTGGACAGCAGTATTGATGACCATAGGAACGTCATCATATATTCCAGCAGAGGTAATTTCATCCTCCATACTGAAGTCAGGTGCAACCTGATCATCCATTGGGGGCACCTTTGCCTTCCCTTTTCCTACAGGCTCAACCTGTGATGCAGGTTTAGCCTGTATCCTCCCCCATAAAGAAGAGGGGGATGGTATGGCTGGTGGGGGATCCACCCAGGAAGGACCAGCCTCCTGACTTGGATCATAAGTGCCTCCTCCTAAGGAGGCAATATGAGCATGTTCAAAGTCACACACAGCTTGCTCAACCATGATGGGAGCAGAGATGGTGGGGGCAGGTGCATGATGCAGGTCATCAACCTTGTGAAGAGCATGACAAAGGTCATATGAGGTATCTTTGAGCTCTTGCTCGAGATGGCTGATGCGATGGTGCAACTCATCATAAGGCATACGTTTGATGAGATGTGTGGTCTCAGTCAGCAAGAGTGACAATAGCAGGCATGATGCCCACATCTGACAAGGCCATGCCTTGAGAGAGATGAAGCACATAGGCTGTGCAAGTTTTGCAAGTGCTGTGATGGTGCAAGAATGGAAACTGGGGGTGACACTCCCAGTATGGGCAGGAACATTTATCCCTGTGGCATTCATGCCCATGGGATGACAAGTGAGAAGGGGAGGAGGAGGGAGAATGTGGCCTTTTGTGGCCACTACTGACCATATGCAAACTGCATCGGTCAGCAGGAAGAGTGGGGCAGAGATGGTGAACCATCGGTGTATGCATCAGAATGCAAGAGAGATCTGCCCCATTGAGGCATGACAGACCTGCGAGGGTCAGGGGTGGGTGAGCAGTATGGGCTCAGGGGAATGTTTGCAATGGTGATCATGATGGGACATTGTAGCTATGACTACTAGAAGGGAGTGAGTGTTAAAGAGAAAGGAAAGGAAAAGCAAGGTAACATAAAAAAGAAAAGCATGTGACCAACTAAGGCAGGTACATGTGAAAAGAAAATGTGATCGGGAAAGACTAAATACTCTACTTAATTATAGTAACCATGCTGTGCTTGAGGCCAATGATGTTATTTCCATCTTGTTATTTTTACTTATATTTGTTTTTGTTTTTTGTACTTGTCTGTTTGATTCCATTTAGTAGTCTTGTACTATGTTCTAACCACTAAGTGGTTTGGCAGAATTTGTCCACTTCCCTGCTGAGCTTCGGCCACCAGTACCATCTGTGGATGTAATCCACTGTTTGTTGGGGGCCAAAGTGGCCCAGTGTCCTATGTGCTTGGTCAATTACTCTGGCAATAATATCATTGCCTTTGTACTTTGCATGTGGAAGGCATAGTACCTTCTCTCCTCCACGATTTTCGTGTAGAGGAGGCCATTTTTCTCCTCGAATTGGGGGTGATGTGATGGTTGCATCATTACCTTATTGAGCATAGGCTCATTTTTATATCCTTTTCAGATAGCATCCAGGAACTCTGGTGTTTCGCTGAACATTATTGGGGAGGCTTTGGTGACCTCAGCAGATTCAAGTATCAACAGATCATCCTGTGTGCTTGTGTTAGGAGGGTCTTTGTTACTCTGTTCTGTGGCCAAGGCCATTTCTTTAGCCTCTTTGTATTGCTTTTCTACCTTCTCTTTCAGGTGATTGCTTTTTTGAAGGATCTCTCCCTCTTGTATTGCTGATAAACTCAGCTCTTGCCATCTATCCTGTGGGAGATTGTCCCCCTCTGGGTCCAGGTGTATATCTGCATCTGCCCATTCTACTTCTTCATTGGAGGCTATATTGCCTCCTTCTCATTCATAGTATCAAGACAGGCAATCTGCTACATGGTTCTCTGTGCCTTTAGCATAGACAATGTTTGCATCAAACCGAGACATGTAGTCCAGCCAGTGGACTTGTCTGCTTGACAACTTTTGTTGGGTTTTAAGGTAACCCAAAGCCTCATGATCAGTGATGATTGTAAATTTGAATCCAAGGAGTTTATCCTCCCATTTCAGTAACACTTTGATTATTGCAAGTGTTTCTTGCTCAAATGTTTGATAATTCTGTTGAGTGTTGCTCAACTTTTTCAACATAAATCCTGCTGGTCAGCAGGTTTTCCACTCAGGCCCTTGCCCATACAATGAACCTACTCCATAGAGTGATGCATCGCACATGAGCCATATTGGCTCTTCTTTTCGTGGATCAATAGGTCACAGGATTGGATACTTGCATGCAAGGTCTTTGATCATTTGGAAACATCTATCATGGATTTCCCTCCACTGGAATGGGTGTTCATTTCATTGAATACTGGTCAAGGGCATCATATATGCTGATATATCTGGCATGAATTGTGCCAGGTATTCAACTAGTCCAACAAACCGTTGGACTTTGTTGAGAGTTTTAGGAGTTCTCCAGCTCCTGATCCAAGACATCTTGTCTCTGTTGGTGTGTACACCTTTAGCATCTATGACATGCCCTAGGCAGTCGAGTTTTTCTGCATAGAGATCGCACTTCTCCCTCTCAAGGTAGAAGTCAGCTTTCTCTAGTAATTCAAACACTATTCCAAGGTGCCTTTCATGGTCCTCTATTGTATTACTATAGATGAATATGTCATTGAGATAGATGTATACAAAACATCCTATGTGGTCTCTGAAGATCACAGTCATTAGACATTGAAACATTGCAGGGGCATTGCAATCTCCCTGCTGCATAACTTGGCTCAGGAAAGTCCCATATATTGTCGAGAAGGCTGTCTTCCAGACATCTTCAGGTTCTATATGAACTTGTTCATATGTGTTCAACAAGTCAATCTTAGAGTGAAATTTTGCTCGAGCTACATCCATCTGGATCTGATCCTGGTCTGGAAATGGGGTGACATCCTTCACCATGTTCTTGTTTCTTTTATGACAGTCAATGACTGTTCATAGTTTTCCATTTTTCTTTGGGATGCATAGCATTGGTGTGGCTTGTGGGACACTTTTCAATACCCACCACTCTGCATCTGTATAGAGCCAGATTTTATCTGATAATTGTTGCTTGAGTGCATCAGCACATTGTGGCAGGTGGTACACATACTGCTTGTTTTTATCTACCAGGGGAATCCTGTGATTTACCTCCTGTAGTGGGGGTAATCTTGGGATTACCCTGCTCAGTCTATGCTTATACTGTTCAAACCACTGGTTCTGTAGTTGAGGTATATCCTCATTTTGTAATGATTGTTTACTATGCTTGATTAGTGCAAGATGCTCGCTTTTTGAGCTATCTGGCTCTTTTGACTTCTCGAACTTCCTTCCCCCCTTTGAGCCCTCACAAGGCCAAAGCTGTGCAGGGCATGAGAGTCAATCTCTAGGATGGGGCTTGCCTGTCACAGTTGCCTCAGGTTCTGTGAGCAATGATACTTGTTCATTTCCTATTATGATTGTTTTGTCAGTGAAGTTGAGGATCGCCTTGTGTTGCCTTAGGAAGGGAATTCCTATGATACAGTCATAGCAATCGATGTTCGCTACATCAAAGTATATTTTGACTTCGTAGTTTCCAACCTGTATCTTTGATACTCCTCCATGAGTGATCTTCGAATGGCTGCCTATGCAGCCTAGTTGTAGTGTCGGCTGCTGTTTGAGGGGAAATACCATCATTCTCATAACTTTGGCAAATGCCAGGCTTATGAAGTTTCTTGTACTTCCGGTGTCTAACATCATATAAGCTTTACAGCCGTTAATCACAGCCTGTAGTGTTGCACATGTCCATAATTCTGCACTTGTCTTGAGATGAGATCCCACTGAATTGTTTGTATGCATAGCATACCTAAATGATTGAGCTGCAGGCTTCATAATAGGTTCGATCTTTGTAGCGATATTTATCGCTGCCATTTGTAGTCTATGATGATCCAGTCTATCATCATTAGTTATGATTAAGTTGCCATGTGGTGTTTCCACTATTGTATCATTGGGGTATATCCCAACAGAGTTATTTTCTTCGCCTGAATGCTGAAGGCATGCCTCTATGATTTGTAGGCCATACTGTACCCTCGCATCATTATGGCTTTCCTGAGGTATTGACCTCATTATGCATACCTCTGACAAGCTCTGAAGTCTGTCAGCTTCCATGGACCATATACAGTCTGCCATTATTCATATTGCACAACATGTACAGTCAATATTCAGGCCGTATCCCTCCATTTGCGCTCTGTCGCAATCATCCCAGCCATGATCATACTCTCTACATGCCAGCTGTGAAGGGTATTGTAATGCTACATCTAATGTAGCATCACCCTTGATTGCAGATTTGGAGACATGTTCGATTCTTCGAGCACATTCTGGACATGAGGTGTCCTCATGAATAGCACTGTAGATGGATGTCCATGTCCATCAATTTTGTGTAGGTAATCTATCTACCATATCTTCGTGTTCTATGGATTCTTCCATTTGGAAGTCCATATCATCGTCCATCACTCTGAGTGATGCACTCCATAGCGGTCCTTCTTTGTCCCACATAATATTTGGGTGATGCTCTATTGTATTATCTCAGCTAACCCAGACCTTTCCCCATGGGGTGTCTATCACAATGGTGTCAGGGTATATCCCAACATTGCCATGAGGCATACCTTGAAGTTGAAGGTTGGATATGACGTTATCCAGTTGTTCTGTCATCTACCAGTGTCACCCCGGTAGTCTCTGCACATATTGTCATGCAAGTATTGCTTGCCTGAGGGCATTCATATGATGTCCCTCTCAGTGTCGAAGTTGTGAGGCCATTTCTTGGAGCACAGCTCATACATGCAATGTACTTTGTTCTGTATCTGATAACTGCATACAGTTTCTGTCATTCACTCCTTGATGATACTTGTGCCTAGCATGATTATCCAGTGTTTCAATCGCCCTCATTAGGGAGTGATCTCCACTTAGTAGCCCTTCAGCTACATGGTTGACTCTGTGTCAGCATTCATCACATGATCCTTTGTGTACAGCTCCATACAAGCCTGACCATTCCCATTTCTCTTCTTGAGGTTCATCCTCGCAAAGACTGGGGTCTCTGTCCTCTGTCCACACAGTACTATCCTCCATCTCAGAGCATACTTCTTCCACCAAAGAGGTTTCTTTGTCGTACTGTATGCACATCATAGCACAGGACACTATGTTGTCAGAGCTCGATGCTTCATCTTCCTGATGCATAGCCCCAAAGTATGTGATGGGCTCATCATCATCATTAATTTCTGAGTACATTTCATACTCATTGACAAGGCTTTCCTTGTCATCTAATATTTCTTCCTTGTTTGTCTCTCCTTCCTGATCATCATCGATGATCTTTCCTTTGTCAGATTCCTCTGACTGACTTTTCTTGGGAATTTGTTGCCCTTCATTCTCTTGAACATCAACTGCATACAGTCATGGCTTCGCTGTCACTTTACCCTTATCCTTTCGAGGGTGAGGGCAATCTGGGGCTATATGCCCCACTTCAGAGCAGCTATAGCATGTCACGCTGTGCATGAACTTCCAGGGTTGTTTCCCCTTCTGTTGTGGGTTTTCCCACTCCCTTTGATGGGGTCTATTATCATGATCTTTCTGGTGGAACTGTTCACCTTTCTTTCTGATTTCAGTGCTCCTTGGCATGAAGTTCATCTTTCAATGATATAGTGTATTTCCTTTCTGGAAATACTTAAAGGTATCTTTGTTTGATGAGCTTCCCAAGCTCTTATTACCATGTGGGTGTGAACCACTTTGTCCTTGGGAGGTCTTCCTGCTAAAGCCGATGTGGCTCATTCTCATGTGCATGTTTACTGCCTTTTGCACTGTTTCCATGCACTGTACTTCCTCCAGAATTTCCTCAATCGTTGAATGTTCCACAGAGATGCTGCGAGCTTTGAAAATAGACTTTATTATAGAGTGCGGTAGTCCCTGCAGGAACTTCCTTCTGAACGAGTAATTGTCAGGGGGTTGCACCATTCAGTGCACACAATGTTTTAAGTCATTATAGTATGCGAGAGCTCCTTTGTCATACTTGAACTTAGTTCAATCATATTTGTCAGCTGCATTCTGTGCTGATGCTTCATGGATGAATTGTTTGAATAATCCACAGATTAGTCCTTTGAAGGTCCAGTATTGTATCTGTCAGTTTGGTGAATCGACTTCTTGATCATACCACTGGGAGGCCAGACCCTCCAGGTACAGCCCAGTGTACAGTACGTGATCTTCATCATGATCAGGTCCAGTGACCTTGAATGTATGGAAGTACTTTAATATCTGGCCCAGCCAGTCATCAAATTTATCCATGTCATCTTGACCTCTGTACTTGCCAGGCTTTGGTGGATTCATTGCTTTCACCTCAGGTCCAACTTGTCCCATCAGTAAACTGACTTGTTCCCAGATATGCTGAGTGTATCTGTTCTGCATAAAGTCCATATATCTCATGTTCCCTGGGGTAAATCCCCTTAGATAGTTGGGTCAGTTTCCTTGAATGATGTGTTGTCCCCCAATCCCATACCCTCGAGGACTGTCTTCGTCCTCTTCTTCAGGATCATCACTGCCAGGTGGTCCTCCTCCTGGAGGGCCACTGTTAGGGGGACCACCCCCAGGGAAACCTTGACCAGGGAAATTTCCTCTGTAATTGTTTTGCTTGGGAGGACTGCCTCCATCTTCATCTCTCCCAGGAGGTCTACCTCCATATTCATTTCAGCCATATAGGTCATCAGCCATCTCAATCCTATTATTTTCTTCAGGGGTATTATCCCTGTTTCCTGCAGCAGCATTTTTGGATGCAATGGTATGGTCTTGTGCCATCTGATGGAGTATTGCGGCCCCCTGCTCATTCCCAAACATTTGTCAGGTCATATCTGAGTCTTGTCTCGAGAAGTATGCAGGGCGATCCAGCATATTAGGGGCAAATCCACCCCTTCAGCCAAGTGCATCCATTCTTTCAGTTGGAGGATTTTCCCTCCTCACCAGCATTCCTGGCCAGAACTGAGGGATAGTATCCTCTCTCTTGAGCATAGGTTCAACATCCAGGGTAGTTGTCCTACTTGCACTTTTGGTGGCAAGAGCCTGCCTATACCTTTCAAGTTCTTCTGCATGATGTGTTCTGGGGTTTACCCCATGGTTATTGAAGCCTTTGGGGCTGTACCTGTATTCCAGCCATTGTTGCTGAAGGCTTTTGAGAAAGTCATTCATAGCCTCAAAGGCCATGCAAGGGTTGATAGGGGCATCCCTCTTGATGTTTTCTCTCCTCGAAGGTGTTTCACCTTCATCATATATTTTGATTGGAGGGCTTTGAGTCCTCCATACTAAGACAGGGTTGGAAGACATCTGTGAGTTATCTAACTTGGTTTGCTGAGGAGTAAGGGGACTCATTGAGTCTCTGATGACCTCTGTACTCTCTCCCGCAGCTCGCTTGATGCTGCTTCCCAGTGTTATTGAGGTGTTTAATCCTCCAGGCATGTGCATGTCCAGTGCTCCAGTTCTGAGCTGCCTAGTGCTCTTCCCTTTGTCAGCACTTCCAACCAGCAGCTGCGATTCTTCTGTATTTTTATTATTCTTCTGGACCTCAGGTTGTCCTTTGAGGGCTTGATGACTATTGTTGTCTGGAGGGGGATTCCCCTCATCAGGTGGCTTGTTCTGGCCTGATTTTGCTGTGCAGTGAAGAATCAGAATAATAGATGCTGAGGAGAGTGGTGGTAGTCTGAAGGGGAGAGATCTTCCAAAGGGGCTTCTATAGCCTAGTAGAGATAACTGTCTGAGGAGGATGTCTAATGCTGTCTGAAGCAGTCTGAACACTGAATAAGGCCACTTGAAGCCTTCTCGAACTCGACTTGAACTTGTAACTCGGTACTTCATTGTTACTTTTGTAAGTAGTTACAGCAGAGAGTAAGTGTGTGTGGGCTTACTTAAGCCACATCATGTGTCTACTCTCGAAGCTAAGTAAGGTCTAAAGTAAATGAACAGAAATAAAAGTAAAAGAAAGTAAAAACAGTAAAGTAAAAGTAAAAGTAAAAACTATAAAATAAAAGAAATATCCTAGTGGGGAGTACTCACTCCCTACAGTGGGCATATGCACGAGTGGTAGTGTGACTCATATCACGAATACTTGATGAGAGTTCAAAAAATTGTAAGCTTTGTTGCCTTAAGTTCACACTCGCAAACTGTACTGTATGGTATTCACAAGTATGAAAATATGTAAGACTAGGACTATGTAAAATCTTCCATAGCAGCATATATACCTGGCAGACAGGCATGTGATACCTCGGTATCACATGCCTGTGGATGATAACTTGTGCCTGAAAAGGCACGACCCCTAACACAACACCTGTAGTAAGCTTCTAATATTGAAGTCGGTATGGTATGAAGGTTCATACCGCTGGAACCATCTGTGCATTGGACCACAACGTAAGACTGAGCATCTAGACATCCTTATAGAATTGAGGGTAAAATGGCGCTGCTTGGTTCCAGCCAACATGACAATCAAGTGTTATTAGTCCCCCACTCAACTAAAATGATAACACACCGCCTGCTTCCAGGCTCGGAGTCTCGTAACCCACAGAGGTATTTGCATCATATTGGAGGTTGTATTGTTTGCTACCATCAGAAGTAAACAGGATGATTCATACTTGTACTGGAATGGCAGCAATTCCACCCTATCAATACCCATCTCCACTGACAGTCATTGCATGTGTGATCAAACTGGATTTCAAGTGCTAGTACTTCGGACCATACTTTCCCAAAGCTCAATGCAAGACAAAAGCTCCTCTATGTTACCCACCAAAAAAGTGGGACAAGAGAGGAATTGATAGGTGCCAAAGATTGTTGCCAAATAATTTTGTCAACCCACTCAACGAAGTCAAGGGCATGTGATATGTCCTGGAGACTCAAGTTACCGTGAGTGCACAGCGACAACTTGAAGGGGGCAGATCCAACATCTCCAGAAAGTAAAAGCAAGGGCCAAATGTTTGTCATACTTGCGATGGCCTATCCAGGAGTTCAGGCATGTCACCACATACAAGGAGAGAACTTGTGCCATCAATGCTCACTTTGCCTCTTCCTCAGAGAGTTGAGCAACCTCTGCAGTGATGTCATCATCACTATCTTGCTTTGAACCATAATCAGAACCTCCTGCGATGGTTATCTGTTGGAATGAGAGTCCACACTCTAGGCTAGTAAGGGATGGCCGGGTGGCCTAGTGGTAAGGCACCCCAGTGCTAGTGGGAAGACCCAGGTTCGATCCCTGGTCTGGCCAGTATTTTCAGTCCAAAATTATCTGATGTCCAGTTTCCATTCCATTCCCCATGGTGGTGCCTGGTGCTCATAGATTGGATGGAGCAGTAGCAGTTCTACAAGTTTTAGAATCTTGAGCTCCACTCACTACCTTCTGAGTCATTTTGCGTTCCTTCCCTTTCCCCAACTTCTCTGCAACCAACTTTTGCAATTCATTGTACCACTGGTGAAGAGTATGCATCTCATCACAGGCACTTCCAAGTGCATCGTTCAACTGGCCAAATGAAAATGGCATGGTCAGAACGTTGCAGAGCAGTGGCACATCATTCAAGTGAGCTGTGCTGTCTATGTCAGGATACCCACTTCTGTCCAGTTGTGAATCTTGAATGATGGCAGTAAAAGGATTTTCTTTCAAGGTCACTGTGCCTCTACCTGTTGGTGTGAATAAAGGTGGTAAGAAAGTGAGAAAGGCTAATCTGCTGTAGAGTAGACATACATTATCTAGCCGATCATCCACATCTGTTTGTACACCTCCTCCAAGGGAGTCCAGCACCTGTTGATCTGATTCGATAACTCCAACTGGTGCCCCTCCTTGACTTGCTGTGTGGTCCTGCCTTTCAAACACACTGCATATCTTCTCAAAATCAAGTCTTCCAGATTCATCTCTGAGCAGAGCTCTGCCCACTGTAACTCGAGCCTGTGGAGCAGTAGAAGTTGGTGGTACATCATATATCCCATCAGAAGTAAAGAGATTAATGAGGGCTTCGAAAGCTTCATTGGGAATGCCATCTGTAGGTGGATCGCTGGTAGATAATGATGGTGTTGGTGTTGAAGGAGACGTCGCAGCAGTCATTCAGTCACTCTGTACAGCTTAGCAGAGTGTCGGTAACATCTACAACTGGCCAGCCAAGCTGCAAGGTGTTGAAAAAGGCTGTAGGCAGCCTCAGTAGTGACTCAACTACTAATATATTAGATATACCTGTAGGCAGCTACAGGGGATCAGTAAGTAGTTTACTGTAAAGAATATATGAACTTACCCTCAGTAGTGACTCAACTACTGAGGGAACAGTACCAAAAGCATAGTACTATGTGCACTCTAAGTGCTTATGTAAGCAAGTAAAAACTCGCACCAATATATGTATCACACAGGGGTGATTCAAACTCCAACACAAGGTTGATGGTTGCTTGCTGAAGACAAAAGCTTGCCACAGAAAAGCAGATGTGCCATGCATAAGTGAGGTACTCGTGCCATGTGATCACAGCCTGCTATTTACTGGCCATTTTTTACTCCTCTCATCCAGAACCACTTGCAACTTGTATAGACAAACCCAAAACTCGCCACTTCGATTGGCCCTCAACAGGGAAAAGTCAAGGTCACCAAAAATGGTGATGCATGGACACCCAGCAGTCAATGATCACTTGAGGTCACACACGGTGCAATGTTGCCTCAATCATAGTG
This sequence comes from Pisolithus sp. B1, assembly GCA_024663435.1. Taxonomy (NCBI): domain Eukaryota; kingdom Fungi; phylum Basidiomycota; class Agaricomycetes; order Boletales; family Pisolithaceae; genus Pisolithus; species Pisolithus sp. B1. The sequence goes on along the minus strand of JANFAA010000132.1, from coordinate 51,624 downwards.
ACTCCTCTATACCTTGGCAGCTATACTGATATCTCTAGGGTGTCTTGTGCACTGTACAGTTGTGTAGTCACATGTATCTGACATCAAGAGGCATGACCCAATGAACTTCAATGAGTCTGTGGGCTTTCACATGTTACTTCTTGAATGGACTAGTTCCATGACTTACAGTGGGTGAAACTTATTTTTCACACTGAACGAGGTACTTATGTTGCAGTTTCTCTGACAAAATTCAATGAAAACTTGCATGCAGACTCAAGAAGGTGAGATCGTACCTGTACAAGTACATCAGTTATGGCCTGAACATAATCTAACAGTGCACATACATGAGTAACAAACCAATTTCGAAGGACTAGGCCCATGAGCCATCTAAACTGGGCAGTCATCATCTTCGGCACAGACTCCACAATGATGAGAGCAAGCCTCATCAAGGACATCTTTAATCAATTCCAGCTTGTTGATGATTCTGTGAGGGAACCTGAGTGAGCGGTCCTTGACAATTGACAGCAATGTCTTGTTAGAAACCATGTAGACCCTTTGGTCAGGTAAGCCAGCTTCCTTGAGGTTTTTCTTGATGGTCACTCGCATTTGCATGATGAATTGGCTGTGGGCACTAGGGAACAGTGACTCGCATACAGTTGTGTCATCATGGTTGTTGTCATATCCATCCTTCTGCATGATGTTGAGGATGTGTACGTCCCCTTTTGAGCGAACGATGCATGTGGAGATTGGGAGTCTCATACAGTTCATCAAGATTGCAGTGTCCATCTCCATGAAGCAATTGTTGAACAGGACAATGATGCAATCAAACACAAAGACACCCTGTGTGTTGAAGTACAACCAGTCTGGCTGTTGCAGAGTACCTGCTCCTGGAATATCATACCAAACAAATGCAAAGGTTGGGGTCAGAATATTGACCTACTTTGACAGTGGTTTCGATGACTCCAATGTCTGCGGCATCTTGATGCCGAGTATCCACCCTGTGGATGGCATTGACAAACAATGGCTTGCCACTGCCAGCAACACCTGTGACAGCGAAATGAAAGTGGCCTTGCTCCTATTGCACCCTTAATTTGGCTTCAGCTAGCTTATCTGATGTGGGGATGACAATTGCAATGAATCAGGGGAGTCGAAGTATGTATGTGTCAACCAAATCAGCCCAAGTATTTTGCCTAAATATGCATATGGTTGGCCCATTCCTATTTTTGTCTCACTCCTCTCTTGATATACATCATGCATCATACTCATCTTCAGTTTCCAGGATACAACATCAAGTGCAAGTCTTCTCCGGTAAATCCCCTGGTAATTCCATTCCATAACTGGCAGTTGCAATGTGCCTTCCAAGAGATCCTGACAGAAATGTTGTGGCTACACTTCTTGAGTCATTGACATTTCGGCAACACTGATTTTGCTTCAGTTAATGTCAGGGACCAGCTACATAGAGCCTCAGCTGTGCCAATGATGCCTACATAGGCATCCTGCAGTCACCCATATGGTCATCATGCATCCCTTCAAACACTACTCCATCTTTGACTCTGATCTCAATCAACCATGATTTCCCACTGCCCACAACACCTGCAACAGCAAAGTGAAAGCAACCTTGCTCAAATTGCACCCTTGTCTTCATTGTGGCTACTTTGTCCAACACAGGTATGATGACCTGTTGTATCCCCCTCTTGAGGCATTCCTCTACCTCTTCCTGTGCATCCCTTGCAGCATGCATGTATTCTGCAGCTTCTCATGTGACCTGCTCTGCTGCCACTTGAGCAGTCCTTGCCTTTTTGGCGATTTCCTTGGATGCCTGCTGAGCATTACTAACCTTCTCCTGAGCTTGTCTGTTTCTCTCTGGGCTTTCTCCAAATGCTTGACCCTAGATTGCTCACTATCTTGTGATGACCTGCATACCTGTGATGTGTTGCATTCTGCTTGGATATTCTGCTCCATTCTTTTTGTCTCCTCAGCTTTGTGAATGAGCTCATCTTCATAGCAATGAGTTCTAATTTGGTTCTGCCACACTGCTTCTGACTGCTGCTGGGCTTGCTCTGCTGCCTGAGATGCTTTGCTTGTGTCCTGCACTGCGAGCTGAGCCATCTGAAATATGTACTCCTTGCCACTCTTGGTTTCAGCTATGACTCGCAACCTCTGGTTGTCACAAGCACAATCCATAGATATGAACCTGAGCCTTTCCAGATGTGCCACAGAAGACAAAATAGACAGTAGCCAGCAATTCCAACAGTGCCAATGTCTAAGACTTAACCCATCCCATTGAATGATTACCTGGCCTTCATCCTTAGATGACTCTGTATAGTGGAAACAAGGGAAATGTACCTTGTACCTTGTTGAAGAAGACAGAGAGATAGTGGAATTAGTGTAGGACTCTTTAAGGACATGTCTGTGCATTCTGGCCATGAGCATCCTGCAAGGCTTCTCTAATACCCATTGATAAGCAAAGGCATGGCTATGCCATTCTCATGTTGTTGTACACAACTGCCATGCAATGTGCCAGTCACAACACATGTGGCCCTGCTGCATAGATAACTGGATGTATGTAACACTTTCAGAACAATGACTTTTAGGTGGGCCTCCTGTAATTGAGTGAGAAAACAGTGTGCAAACTGACTGCTGCCATGACATCAGATGGACAATACAAAACAAGAGTGCCATTATGTAGGAAGTGATTTAACATCAGCAAAACAGTCACTTTGGGACAGTGTCACAGTCACTACAGGTGGCTACAGTGTCACAGTGCAATTTTCTTTGCCTTATATTGCTCTCAATTTCACATCTACTGTACTCTTAATATCAGAAACCATATGTTGATGATATATACAATTATACAAGACTACATTTGTGGTTTCAAACACAGTAATTAAAAAGTTAAGAGGCACTGTACAGTGGGGGACCTACCTGTGACCTGTGGCACACTGTGGTGGCTGTACAGTGATGCACAGCCAAATACTGTTTTGCTGATGAATACTGTTGAATTTGCCAATGCATCAAACTTGTGTGTATACAAGAATTGTGCCATGGGTCAACACTGGTTGCTGTCACCTGATATGAACTCCTTTTTCTGCTCTCCTCAGGGTGTAAAATGTTGAAACTATTACCAGTTACTATCACTTACATGTGATTGTTACTCTAAGAATAGTACATTCCATACTATTCTACAGTGTTCTCTTATACTGGATTACCAGACACACATTCCTAGTAGAAAGACAGAGTCATACCTATATGGAAGGTCCTCCAACTTACACATATGGTAGTTATACTTATGCTGACAGCACACCTGGTCTGTGTGCAGCCTACATGTATATAAAGGTCCTTGGATGGTACCGGGACAGTAGCAATCTTAGCAAAGCTTTGCATATACATCTTCATCATTCTCACTCAGAACTACTACCCAATTTCCTTTTACCAAAGACCAAAGCTTTCAACTGAAACCTAAGGCAAGTGCTCTGCCCTTTTCCCTTTGCTCCGACCCCTCTGTGCAATATAAAAGTTAGTAATACAAAGCCAGAGTGCACACATGCAGACTCATTGCTGTCATGTGATATGTACACACAACCCACAAGTGCCAAGCTTTCAACTGGTCAATCATCAATCAGGTATTTTTTTCAAATCTTTCATCATGCATCCATGCCTTTTGGTGGATGAAATTCTGTGGCTTATATTCTAGTACATTGAAGATGGCACCATGTTGTGTGCAGTGGCCAGGATGTGCCACACCTTCAACAAACCAGCTATGGATCTGATCTGGGAGACTCTGCCAGACATGCTACTGATTATGCACAATCTGTCTTATGCAAGGAATTTATGCAATGGAAGATACCCAGTAAGGCCTTACTATCACTTTCTTCATGTGGATAGGCAGACACACCCCTGCAGTGCTCATCACAATCACAGCCACTCAGTGACAATGACTGGGACTTTGTCAAGAGAATTTCCAGTCATTGTTATGAAATCACCTTCTCTTTGCCCCTTCTGAACATGTCCTGCCTCTGCTACATGCCTATGCTGCCCTCTTGCTCATCATTGTCACCACCATCATCATCTCTGCTCTTGCTGCCATTCATGTGATACCTGGTATGTCACCTGATGGCCAGATGCTGTGGTAGTCAACACCACATTCCTCTTTGCTACTCAGGCCTAACCCTGAAGTCCCCTATGTCTGTTATTGGCCCAGCCTAACCTGTGGCTCATCATGTCCATTGTGTCTCGCCTCACTTCCCCTTTGTGTTTGTCAGTTGTTGTTGGGTTGACTGACTCATCTGTGTACTACAGCTGCACTTTACTGCACATTGTTGCCTTTCCTGTACTTGACACTTCCTGTACTTGTCAGTACTTCCTGGACTTACCAGTGATTCCTGGACTTATAGCTGTGTCTCCATACCTATATAAACCCTAGGTACTTTGCCATGTACAGTATCTTTTTGCTACCTTGCAATCTGCTTGTTTATTTATCACCATTCTTTGGCAATACAAGTAATGGTGCCCAAGGGGACTCAAAGTCTTATCATCCCAAGGTATACTTTGCCATTGGCTTACACACTTGTCCTTTCTTAAAACTTTCATGTGCAATAGCATAACAGTCATGTTTGTGAACTTGAATTCTATGCCTTTCCTATGGACAGCAATGTTCCCCCATGGTTTAGGTTCCTAACCACCCCACCTGACCCAAGCTTCCTTTTCCCAAACCTTCATACATTGTCATTCAGAGTGCCCCTTGATCATCATCATATGATTAATACTGAGGATTTCCATGCAGCATTTCAGACCATTGCCCATATATTCCCTCTTCTCTTGGGGCCATGCTTGTTTGCACTTCAATTTGACATCTTTGGCACAATCTATACCTACCTTGACCTCCTTTCCATACCAATGCTTTGCCCAAACATCCATATGCTGAGTATAGTGGATGCAAAAGCCAACTGGGGTCGAAATTTTATTCCTGACGAAGTTGTATATCTGTTTTCCAGAGTAGTCTCTGAGCTTGGCAATTTGGAGATGTTTGGGTCTGATATGACTTCTTGGGATCTATTGAACACTCTCACTCAGGCAAAGGCATTGTGATGGCTCTGGATCTATCTTCTTCATTGGCTTAGCCCTAGAACCAAGCATCCCAGTGGCAGCATTTTCCCCAACTTCATACTCTCAACATCCAAGCTGACTCCCTTGCATTGTGTACAGGCTTCTTCTGCTGGACTCCCCTCACTAAGGTCACTAAGATATCTATCTACTGCTCACCTTCTGAAGATGATGACAATGTTTTGCAAGCACCGGTCAACATGTCATCTTTGATATCATCACAATGCACAGCTCTAGAATTCATCTTCTCTTTTTTCTGCAATTGTTTTTCCTACAATATAATTCCTTCCACTTGCCTGCATCCTATGCTGGACCCTTACCAAACTTGCCATCAGGTCAGGGTCATTGCATTGGAAATGCTGCATTGCCTTACCCTCACAGACAATAACCTGGAGGATATGGTCAAGGCTTGGCCACACTTGCAGGTACTCCACCTGATTCCACCCAGTAGCTGTAGAGAGGACCCTCTTGTTCACCTCACACTATGGGGAATTACTTCCCTTCTTTATCATTGCCCCAAACTCATGCACTTCATGTTGATGTTTGATGCAACCTGTGTTCCTGAAGATACCACTCAACTTAGCCATGGGATCCTCCCCATGGTAAAGTACATGGGAGTTGACAGGTCCCCTGTTTTGCCAAGTAGCAATGTGGCTGCATACTTTTCTGCCATTATGCCATACTTGGAGATCATCACTGTCCATTACAGATATGGTTATTGGTCTGAATGGTATCAAATATGTAGCCAACATCAACAGAGGCCTGACACACAAATGATGCCATCAATGGGGGAGTTATTCTTTTCACTAACTGCTACTGCCAACCACTATACTGAATTTTGTAGCAGCAATTGGGGGTGGGATTGGTATTAACTGGGAGGGCATGGTGGGAGGTATGAAATGTAATAACCTACATGAGAATTGTGTGGATAGAGTTGTGACTCATCATTGATTGGGGAACCAAAGTGATCAAGTGGTAATTGTAGTTACTCCTTGGAGAGTTGTTGATGGTTTGGTGTGAACAGGTACTTACCATGACCACAACCCTGTGGTGGTGGATAGTCACTGTCCCAACCATATGCACTGATTCCTACAAAATGAGAAGCTTGATTGCTGGGGAGCAAATCCAACCAGTTCCCATGTTACTAGTACACATGTGATGCTGCTCTTCAAGTCTGAAATGGGACCAGATATACATATGTGTAGCAGCAGGGTCATCTGCATGAGAGGCATATCAGTTATGTTGTGACATGGTCGCCTGACCTGTCTTCATTTGCACTGGTAATATCTTACATAATATTTTCTGTATGGTTCAACTGTTTATACCTAACTCTGTACTTGTTCCTACTACAACCTTCTATCAATTAGAAGCTTCCTTTATTCATTCATCTCTCAACAGGTTATGAGCCCTGTCGAGCTCTAACTTCTAACTGATATTTCGTAACCTGCTCAACAACTTTTATTTGATATGTCAAACTCTCCTCAGTCTGTGTCTGTGTGACAACCCAGTCCCTCAGCAGCTACCTTGTCAAGTATCTCATCTGCAAACAGGGTTGCTGCACCCTCAAGTCACCTATATGACATACCATCTCTTGCAGATGATGGTTCAAACTACCAGATGTGGAAGTTCTGAGTCATGAAAGTACTAGGCATTCAAGGACTCTGGGAGGTTGTGGGTGGAAGTAATACCACACCTCCAAATGCAACCACCCACCCAGATGAACATGCTGAGTGGGTGATGAAAGACAATGAGGCCTGTGCCCAAATTACCCTGACACTCAAGGATGAGCCATTGAGTGGAGTCATGTATGCTACATCAGCAGCTGAGACATGGGGGAAGCTCAGAAAATGCTATGAAGGCAAGGGGAAGCAGACAATCACATATCTTATAGGAGAACTATTTTGTGGTGCTCTGGTAGAAGATACCCCAATGGAGACACAGCTGAATGTGATGCAGCAGAAATGACTCATTCTGAGCTCACTAGGACAGCCTCTCGATGAGAGTCTTGTTGCAATTGCCATGGTCATCTCACTACCGCAATCATACTCAACCCTTCAGACCATTCTCATGTCAACAAATGACAAGTTGATGATCAATGTGGTGATTTCTCAGGTCCTCATAGAGGAGAGAACTCACCAGGGCTTGCAAGCACATAGTGCACTTGTGGCAATGACTTCTAGTGCAAAGTCAAAGTTGAAAGGGAAAGGGAAGGACAAGTCAAAGATCAAGTGCTACAAGTGCAAGGAAGTCAGGCATACAAAGGACAAGTGTCCACAGAAGGAATCTGGCAAGGAGAAGGCCTCATCAGATGGAAAGGAGGACAAGGAGAAATCAGGAGACAAGGGAAACCTGACAGCTAAGGTTGCACAGGCACAGGAAGTTGGGGAACAGTTGTTACAACTGTTCATGGCTCAGAAAGGTCCAGCAACAAGTCCAACTGAATGGGTGGTGGACTTGGGTGCTTCAGCACACATGTGCTGTCAGCAGAGGTGGTTCACCTCATTTAGGGTCTTGGAACCATCAGAACCAGTAGTCATTGGTGATGGGAGATCCATAATGGCAGTGTGGAAGGGCCAGGTGGAGCTTGACATGCAGGGAACCTACAGTGGAGGTAGACAGACCATGCTTCAGGATGTCTACTATGTACCAGACCTGGATACAAATCTGGTCTCAGTACCTTGTCTCACATCAAAGGGTCTGCAGGTGACATTTGAGAAAAATGCCTGCAGGATACTGGCTGGCAACATGGTTGCAGCAGTGGCAGAGAAGTGGAGGTCACTCTATGTACTAGATGTGACAGTAATCTCTGGGAGCCACTCAGCCTATGTGGTATCAGATCCCACTCAGATGGATGCATCTGAACCCCTCTTGGCTCTCACAACCTGTGTAGGGACCTGAAAGGCACCTTTGGCCATTTGGCATTGGCACCTTGGTCATGCAAACACAAGGCATGTCCTGAAACTCGAAGAGCAGGACATGGTTACCAGCATGGAGATAGTTGGGTCATGGAGTCATAGTACTCATGATTGCAGGGGCTGCCTCGAGGGGAAACAGCAGCAGAACCCTATATCTCAGAAGTTGGGTGTGGAGAACCCATGACTTCTGCATTGGACATACTCAGATGTCTGTGGTCTGATGGAGACACTCACCCATACCAGCCATAGGTACTTCATAACATTTATCAATGGGCAGTTGCACCACTTGGTGGTGAAGCTGCTGAAGACAAAGGATGAGGTGCTTGCAGCAACAAAGGAGTATTTTGCATGAGCAGAGGCTGAGACCAGAGAGAAGGCTAACTACCTTCAAACAGATGGAGGGGGTGAGTACTGCTCTCAAGAGTTCAAGCAGTACCTGAAGTCGAAAGGGGTACACCACAAGAAGATGAATGCATACACTCCACAGGAAAATGGAGTGTTGGAGTGGATGAACTGCACTCTCATGGAGAGTGCAGGAGCTATGTTAAGTGATGCAGGTCTCCCCAACAAGTATTGGGGAGATGCTATACTACATGCAGCTCATCTACAAAATCATCTACCAACAAGAGCCCTCAAACAGCATGAGACTCCATTCGAGGTGTATACTGGAAATAAACCCTCACTCTCACACCTGAGGATTTTCAGGTGTGAGGCTCATGTTCATGTCCCTGAAGAAAAACACCAGAAACTTGATGTAAAATCACTAGAATGTACTCACCTTGGTTTTGTGGAGAATTGCAAGGCATACATATGCCTGCACCAAGCCAGTGGGAAAATATTTGAGTCTTGGGATGTGGTATTCAATGAAGGGGATGGTGGGTGACCTACCCAAGTTGTAGTTGACAGGATGGAGCTGGTTACTCATAGCATGGAGCAACCAGAAGGACAGGCAAACCTGTTAGGTGGGCAGGTGCCACCAGAGGAGCAGGAGGTGAAGAATGACTCAGATGGAGCTGAGTTCTTGTCGGATCAAGCTGAACTTTGGACAGCAGGTACTTCTGGGCAGCCCGAAGCTGCCGAGACCTTAAGCCTTGTGACAACTGGTCCCTATCTTGAGGAATTAGTTGAGGAAGCCACTGGGGCAGGAAATGACAAAGTTAGGCAAAATGTGCCAACTCTGAAGGAGGAAATCACTGGGAAGGACACAGGTACACCACAGGGGGTCCCTAGAGTGTCCTCACAACACACTACAGTGTTGCAAGGCCTGCCAGTTCCATATCCACAGCTAGTGCCTACACTGGCTGTGAGGAGGTCATCCAGGGCTAAAAAACCACCAGTTAGCAATGATGACCCAAGATATTTTGTCAATGCTTACCAGAGGGGCACCTTGATGCAAAGGAAGGTTGACAAGAGGGCCAACAATGAGCAGCAATGAGGTAGTAGTGGTGTGGGGGGAGATGTGAGTGTGAGTGAGCCAAACATGTCACACTGTGACAGTGACATGAGTGACCCACAACACAAAGCTTACAAAGCAGGCTCTGTTGAGAGATGAATGATAAAGGAAGCTTCTATTTGATAGAAGGTAATAGACAGAATAAGTACAGAGTCAGGTCTGTTCCATTGAACCATTGCGGAAAGTATTTATGTAAGATATTACTGGTGCAAACAAAGACAGGTCAGGTGACCATGTCACAACATGCCCCCTCAACAGTGAATATCTCAACTAATAAAAATACCCATACCCATAGAGAAACGAATATGTTTCTCTCTGGAGAGTCCCTTAGTGAGAATATCCACTACTTGCTCATTGGTAGACAAGTACATCACAGAAACATCACCTGACTTGATCTTCTCTTGAATGAAGTGATGATGAATGGAGATATGTTTTGTATGATCATGAAACATAGCATTACTTGTGAGGGAGATCACAGATTGATTATCCACACAAAGAGTGGTAGGATCATTTCATCTGACTGAGTCAATTTCTCCAAGCAAAGTGCAGATCCAAACAGCCTCTTTTGCAGCAGCAGAGATGGCCATGTACTCAGCTTCAGTACTTGAAAGAGCTACTGAGGATTGCTTCTTTGATGACCAACTTACTGCACCACCACAAAAGGTGAATACATAGCCAGTAACAGAGCAGTGATCATTGATGTTGGCCACCCAGTCTGCATCTACATACCCAATAGGGGTAGTCTCAGATGCAGTGGTATACCTGAGATGAAAGTCTACAGTACCACAAAGGTATTGATAGACCCATTTAAGGGCTATCATATGTTTCTCACCTGGAGTAGCAGCATGTATACTCAAGGCACCCACTGCAAAGGCAATGTCAGGATGTGTAGCTAGCATAGCATACATCAGTGCCCCAAGAGCACTCTGATACTGGTCAAGATCAGATTCTGGTTTATCTAGTTTCTTGAGCTTAAGATTCTGCTCAATCAGAGTACCCACTGAATGCCCATCCTGCATGCCAAAGTGCTGCAGAATGGTCTCAATATACCACTTCTGCGAGAGCTCAATAAAGCCCTTGTCATGATCTCAGATAATCTCCATCCCTAGCACCCAGTGAGCCTCTCTGAGATCAGAGAGTTCATACTCTGTTGAGAGCTGAGCTTTGAGTTGCTTGATAGCCTCTCGACTCCTTGACAAGATTAACTTGTCATCTACATAGATGGCCACTATAATTAGGATGCCATCCTCAACCTTGTAGAATAGACTGTGGTTGGCCTCACTGTTTTGGACTGAAAATACTGGCCAGACCAGGGATCGAACCTGGGTCTTCCCACTAGCACTGGGGTGCCTTACCACTAGGCCACCCAGCCATCCCTTACTAGCCTAGAGTGTGGACTCTCATTCCAACACTTCCCTCTGAAGCCACACTCACTCCCCAGCACTGGTGTAGTGCTGCTGACTCACCCATTAGTCAGCATGCCACTCACACCCAGTCTAGGGCAGGCTCTTGTGTGCGCTCCCAGCAGGGACCAGTTTCCAGCACCATCAGGGCTCATAACCTTTTGGACTGACAATACTGGCCAGACCAGGGATCGAACCTGGGTCTTCCCACTAGTGCTGGGGTGCCTTACCACTAGGCCACCCAGCCATCCCTTACTAGCCTAGAGTGTGGATTCTCATTCCAACACTTCCCTCTGAAGCCACACTCACCCCCTCCATCCTTGGGTAATGGGTTCATTACAGCTCTCCACAGCTGCCCCACCCACAGACCACCCCAAGATGAGTGGCTTATTGTGTGCTTCCAGCAGGGACCAGTTTCCAGCACCATTGGGGCTCATAACCTTTTGGACTGAAAATACTGGCCAGACCAGGGATTGAACCTGGGTCTTCCCACTAGTGCTGGGGTGCCTTACCACTAGGCCACCTGGCCATCCCTTACTAGCCTAGAGTGTGGACTCTCATTCCAACACACTGTGAGTGAACACAGAGATTCAAAAACCTCTCTAAGACGAGTATACCAAGCTTCAGGGCTTGCTTCAGTCCATAGAGAGCACAGTGCAACCTCCAGACAGTGTCTGGCGAGTCCCAGAAGCCAGCGGGTGGTCATAGATAGATTTCCTCATTGAGTCTGCCATTGAGGAATGCAGACTTGACATCCATTTGATGTAACTCGAGATCATACTTGGCAGCAAGTAATGCAGCTATGAGTCTCAGGATGAATGGAAGTCACTTGATTCTGTACCTAATGCAGCTATGAGTCTACAGTAGGTCAGTACAAGGTAGGTAATGAGTGGCATGTAAGTATGCTCACCTCAGGATGAATGGAAGTCACTGAGGTGAAAGGAATGAGAGCAGAAAATTTCTACAACCATGATTATGTAATATGGTAAATGCAGAAGGCTATAGAAAGAATCCAGGACATGTAACCAACTGTAAAAGATGGTTCCAAAGTTGTCCGAAGCATTCCAGAGGTGGGAATAGATCCTGAAAGTCCATGCATCCAACACTCCCCCTCACTTGGAACAGAGTCTGAGTGATAATGCGAAATGTTTGGCTTTGATACTCGGTAAAGCCTTGGTCAGGGTGTCGGCAACCATTTCTTCAGTAGGGCAATAAATAAGGTGGAAGGAACCATTTTCAACTGTGAAGCAGATGAAGTGGTATCAGATATTGATATGCTTGGTGCAGGAGTGGTAACTGCCATCTTTGGTGAGTGTGATGGCAGCTTGGTTGTCGAAATATAGCAGGATTGGATGTTCGAGTGGGTGGAATATTTCTGTGATGAGCCAGTGAAGCCAGAGGCCTTCCTTGGTGGCATGCATTGCTGCAACATACTCTGCTTCAGCAGTGGACAGGGTGATTAGTTCCTGTTTGCATGATGCCCAACTGATAGCTCCACCATCTAGTAGATATGCATAGCCACTAATAGTGCAGTAGTGTTCCTGTGTAACCCCATCTGCATTGGTATAACCTTCGAGGCCCTTTTCAATCCCACCAAATGTCAGTGTGAGGGATTTTGTGCCAACAAGGTACTTGTAGATCTGTTTAATTGCTTCCCAATGTGTTGGAGTTGGGGCATTGTTGAATTGTGTGACAGTTGAGACAGCAAATGCAATGTCAGGGCGAGTTCCAACTGCGAGGTGCATTAGAGAGCCAACTGCTGTGCAGTATGGAACATTTTTCATGCATGCAGCTTCCTTGGCAGGTTGTGGAATGTTTGCTTGCATTAGTTTTAAGCTAGGGTCCATTGGGACTGCAGATGGCTTGGCATCAGCAAGGTTGTATTTGGTGAGGATGGCATTAATGTACAATTCCTGGGATAGGGAGATTGTTTGCAACTCTCAGTTATGTGTCACCTTCATGCCAAGTAGCCAGCTGATGGGCCCGAGGTCAGTAATTTTGTACCAGGTGCTGATTTCTGCTTTGAAGGAGTGTATGAGGTCAGTGGAGCTGCCAGTGATGGTGCAGTTGTCAATGTGACTGGCTAGGATAATTATGTCTTTTCTGATGCATCTGTGGAAGACTCCCCAGTCGGCATGTGTGCACTGAAGTCCTAAATCTCCAAGGGTGGCACTTAACTCTTGGTACCACTTGAGTGCACCTTGCTTCAAGCCATATAGTGCAACATTGAGCTTGGTGACCAGTTGGGAAAGATTCTGAGGTGCCAGATAGCCTTCTGGGAGCTCCATGTAAATGTCTTTGCCATCTCCTAGTTTTCCATTTAGGAATGCTGAGTGGAAATCAAACATGTCAATATCCCAGTTGTTGTGGGTGGCAATAGCAAGTATGGTCCAGAGTGATGCAAGTCTTGCAACTGGGGGGCATATGTTTCATCATAGTCAACTCCCTGGACTTGGGAATAGCCCTTTGTGGCAAGGTGGGCTTTGTACTTCTCAACTTCTCCAGTTGCAGTTCACTTGATCTTGAAGACCCATTTGCATCTGACAATATTGGCTCCTTTTGGGCACTCTACTACATCCCAGGTATGCACATCGCTTAGGCTTTTTAATTCTGCTGCTATGGCATCATGCCATTTTGGCTAATCCAAGCAGGATTTTGCTTTGTGTGCTGTAGACGGTGTCATGCACTAAAGGTGTTTGGCAATGTGAGCATGGAGTCTTGCTGAATAAGGGAGATTGAGGAATGTGGCCTAATGCAAAAAGACAACTGGTGCACCTAGCAGTCATCCTTCACACAAGAACAATCCTTAACACTAGGGAAGAAACTGTTCAAGTGCTGATCAAACCTTTTTAGCACTCACATACAGCATTCCAGTTTTTCGAATATCTCAGGCATTTCTAAAAATATCGACATCATTCCCATGCTCACCAGTAGCCCTTGATCACGCCATCCTTCCTTCCAAATTTGGTAACAATCCTCACCCTCCATGATTTTCTACAGCATTTCTGCCAACAGATGCCCATTTCACTACCTCCCATAACAATGGCTGCCTCATTGACAATCTCTTTGCTCGTGTCCTGTGCTAGGGAGCATAACTACTTATATCTCCCAGGACTTCCCACTAGCTTCTGCCCTGAAGCATCCTGGTTCATCCCTTCCTTGTCCACTCCCTCCCAAGCCATCTCTTTGGGACAGCATGTTCTCCTTGTCAGTATGACATCCAGGAGGACATTCTTTGGTCGTCTCAAGTCTGTTGTCAGACTTGAAAGGTCTTATGTGGCTGTATCAGTCTCTCCAGTTGAAGAAGCATATGGATCCTTCATTCCCACCCCCTGCAACATCTACTTCTCACTCTCATCATTTGTTCTTCCAAGGTTGTGACAGATTCAGTACCAGTTACTGTCATCTAGGCTATCTGATTGCATTCATGATGATTTTGAGGCACTTCTCCCTGCTCTCATGGGAGAGGATGGTCCCCCATCTTCCTCAGACCCTGCTGAAGACTAGCTGTTGATGTAGCACCCTTTTTCAGAGGAGGAAGAGGGGGAAAAATGCAAAATCCAATGCCCTGACACCTGTGGAGACCCCCAACATTCAGCCCCTGGCAGGATCCCCCACCATTCTTCATTTGGAATCACTGTGCCTTGACCTGTCACATCGAGATTTGCTCAGTCATACCCCTTATTCAGCCATGACCAATACCCTGACTCATTCTCTTGGCATGTTAATCATCCATTCCTTCCATGACTCATACTTATTTGACATTGCTTACTGACATTCTTTGTCATGCTTACCACTTTGTTACCAATCACTTACCTGTCCTTACCAAGCCTTACTGATCATCACCAATCCCTTACCAACCCCTTTACCAATCGCTGACAGAGTGTTGCTTCACATTTGTTGGAGGCTACACTCTGGTCTTGTATATAAACCCTGCAGTTCCAGATATCAGAGAGATAGCCCAGAGAGAATATATGTCACTTTCATACTTACTTCCAGGAGACTATCCTCCTGCAATATATCTTCATCTCCCATTGCTTTTGAAGCCCCTCCATCATCATCTTCAGTCTTCCAGTGGTTGAGGCCCCCTTAAGGGTCTATCCACTGATCTTCCTTTGCTCCAAGTCATCCTCAGGCTCACAGGAGCCTATTATCTTTGTCTCCCTTTGTCTCCCAGCTTCCTCCCCATCCAGACTGTCCCCCTCCCTCTGCACTAGCTGCACAGACCCCCTCCCCTTTTGATTTTACAGGTCCTTCAAGCAGGATACCACTTAGGAAAACCACCACTCACATTTTTTTTGTCTTTGTGTTGGGTTTTTGGTTGTTTTTGCCATTGATCCCAACATCGACTCACACTGTCATCCACTTGTCTATGCAACATTTGATCTAGTACTATGTCAATACACTTGTTCAAATGCAAGGACAATAAACAATACTGCCATTAGCACTAGTGCCAATGCTGGGTATGGAAATGGCTTGAAGTGGTTGTGGAACATGACTCCATTGTCATGTTTATTCACAAACCACATTGTGTTGATGATCTTCTGTATGAGAGGTGCTTTGAGGAAGCCCCTTTGCATGTCTTCCTTGGCTGCCATATGCTGGGTGACATGCATTGACAATCATCTGATGAGTGAAAAGTAAGCAGTGCACCTTGAATGCGAAGTTCATCCCCTCTTTAAGACCCTCTGCCAGAGCTTGGTTCTTCTTGATTGCACTTTTGGATTGGCTACTGTAAAAACTGAACATGGCCTCAACCAGAGGACAAAGTTTCATCTTGAGCTGACCATGCACTTGTGATCCATGGCTAGTGACCTATGACTCATGTAAAGTACATTGATGTACAGAGAGGATGGAATGACATACAAGCTTTGCCAACTGTGGGGTTTGAGCCAAGTTCACTCCAGTAACCTTGTGCACCCAAGCCCAAGAAGCAACTAATAGAGCATTTTCCACAGCATGGTCAGGCATAGGAGACTCTGCACACAAATGCACATGATAATCCCCAATTGCAGTTGACATAAATTCTTGTGTTACATCATCTTAGTCTCTGGTACATGGATGACCATCATGTTCAATGACTTTCTGAGCTTTCACAACAGTGGCATCAAGGATATCTTCCTTTGATGACTCCCAGCAGCACTTCATAGTGTGGGCCATATTATCATGGCTGAAGTAACATGTCATGTAATGAGTCACTATGGTGGGGTGGATCTATGGACTCACCTCTTGTCTATGACCATCACCATGTCCTCTACCTCCATCATAATATTACCTGTATTATTCCTCTCCTTGGTCCTCTTGTGTTTGGTCAACTGGCACTCACTTGATAGGCATGGGGTTGTGTAAGGTTCCTCAGATTCTTCATTGTTCAACAACATGAGCTCCCTCTGCTACATGATTAGTTTGGATTCCCACAATACAGGACACAGAATGCACCTCAATGTCTAAGCTTGCAGGTGGGGCTTTTGGCACTTTGTTTCTGCTATATGTGAAACCCTCTTTAGCAACACCACTGAGTTTTGTCATGACAATATGACTAGTGAACTGACGAGAAGGTCAGCATGAACAGAGTACACAGGACCTAAAAAAAACTAGCCTGAGTCCTGTTACCTCCATCATCATCATTGCCATCGAGGACAGACTGGTTATCATCTGCATCTTCCTTGGGGTCACTGTTCTCACTCCCCTCCTCAGCTAGCCAACAAAGCTGGAGGCATTTCCATTCTCTTTGGGCTTTGATCTTGTGATGGTGAGCCACCTCTTGTTGCTCAGCCACCAATAGTTTTTGCTTCTCTGACAGTCAGCAAGCCTGTGTGCCTTGACCCTCCAACCCATGATTGGCTCAATAATATGTCAGTATGGATGTGTACAGTGTAAGTCCACTTACTATTGAAATTTTCTTTGTCCATGTAGGGACACCCTTTGGTATAGGTTGGCATCGATCTAGAAAAAAAAAGGGGGGCTTAAGGTGCTAGTGTGACAGACTCACATGCTTGGCTTATAACCACATCCAACAGTGTTGTTTGGTGGAATCAACAAACAAAGGCATGTCAAATGATGGACCATGACCTGGTCATGAGTCTGTGAAGAGCTGACCAGGAAAAAAAAAAATCAGGTGTCACTTACAAGTGGACACATGACCATTGATTGATATGCCAACATAATGAGACCTGACAGTGACATTAGTAAGTGATATTAGAAAAGGGCTGTGAGATGAGGGACTTCAAGATACAGTGACTCCAAAAACCCTTTCCATGATTGACCTCACAGCAGTGTTTGAAGTATACCACCAGACACATGAAAATTCACACTGGGCTTTGGTGGAGTCATAAATAGTACATACTCTTGGCTACAAGATTGCCCTATAGTTCATGTGATTTCATTCACACAGTCCTAAGATATGGGCATTTTAAAACAGCAAGTCCATGGAAAGGGTTTTTTCACATTTGAATTGGTACCTAGGATCTCATGGAAAACATGCTATAATTGCTATTATTTGTTGATACAAACAAAGACATACATTTAAACAATATGTCTGAGTTTAAAAAAGTTCACATCCTTCACTGCTTTCAACCACCATTATGGTCAGATCCCTTTCTCTTACCCAACAAAACACCATTCTCTCCTTGCTGGATTCTGGCCATTCTGGTGAAGCTATTGCCAAGAAAATTGGTGCTAGCCCCTCTGCTGTATCCAAACTTCATTCTAAGAGGAATTCCACACTTCCTAAGGCCATTGGAGGGCATCCTTCCAAGCTTTCTCCTGCCAACGTTCACCATGTTCAACACCTTATCACCTCTGGCAAGGCTGAAAATGCAGTTCAAGTCACCAAATCCCTTTCCAATATCATTAACCAGCTTCTCTCTGCCAATACTGTTCATCTTCACTTGAAGAAGTCTGGTATGAAGGCTGTAGTCAAGACCAAATGCCCTATTCTTTCTGCTAAACATTGCAAGGCCCACTTGGATTTTGCCTATACCCACAAGGACCAGACTATAGAGGACTGGAAGAGGGTTGTATGGTCTGATGAGACCAAAATCAATCACCTGGGGTCAGATGGATGCAAGTGGGCTTGGAAAAAGGCAGGTGAGGGACTCAGTGATAGGCTGGTACAGGGAACTCTCAAGTTTGGAGGGGGTTCCTTGATGATGTGGGGTTGTATGACTTGGGAGGGAGTTGGCTATGCTGCAAAGATTGATGGTAGGATGGATGGGGACCTTTACCTTCAGATTTTGAAGGATGAGCTTCAACAAACATTGGAGTATTATGGTCTCAATCCATCTGAAACAATCTTTCAGCAAGACAATGATCCCAAGCATACTTGCAAAAAGGTTAGAGATTGGCTAGAAGAGCAGGATTGTGGGACCATGGTATGGCCTGCACAATCTCCTGACCTTAACCCCATTGAACATCTCTGGGGTTGCCTGAAAAGAAGGCTTGCAAGCCATGAAAACCCCCCTAATGGGATTCATGAGCTATGGGAGAGAGTTCAGGTGGAGTGGGAGGGGATACCAGTGGAGGAGTGTCAGAAACTGATTGAAAGTATGCCTAGAAGGGTTGAGGCAGTGATTAGAGCAAAAGGTGGCTATACCAAGTATTGATAATATCCTAATACCCTTGTAAATTCAAAAGTGAAAAAACCCTTTCCATGGACTTGCTGTTTTAAAATGCCTATATCTCAGGACTGTGTGAATGGAATCACATGACCTATAGGGCAATCTTGTAGCCAAGAGTATGTACTATTTATGACTCCACCAAAGCCTAGTGTGAATTTTCATGTGTCTGGTGGTATACTTCAAACACTGCTGTGGGGTCAATCATGGAAAGGGTTTTTGGAGTCACTGTAATCTGATCATGCCCACTCACCAGTGCAGCTACTGCCTGAAACCCATTCCTACAGCATTGGGTGTCATGTGTCATGTTTTGCAAACACCTGCTTGCTGATTTCAGTGGGAGACAGTTCTTAAACAAGATGTGACCACGATACCCATGGACACAGATATCCAGGATGTAGGCAGTGTGTTTGACTGTGACCCACAGGACTGGCAGTCCGAATCGGAGCTGGATTTTTCCCTTGATCTTCATGAAGGCAACTTCATACAACATCTTTGCACCCATGATGAATCTGAGCCCTGTGATCTCCATGAACTACCTCAGACCAAATGTGCATGGGTTGATGATGTACCTAGTTGCTTGAGTGAGGCCCATTTCACTGAAAAGTTTGTTGGAATAGCAGCTAAGATTCTGGGCTCATGCAAAACAGTATTTGAGTTGATGGAAGCAGCAGAGACCCCTGGCAATGCAGATAGTCTCTGGGTGCCTTTCCACAATGAAGCAGAATGGGAACTGGTTTGCTTTCTGGTGAAAAACATTGGCCACATAAGAATGGACAAGTTTTCAAAACTGGACATTGTAGGTAAGTGAATATGTACCATGCAATAAAAGTTCTAACTTGCTTGGGAAATGTTAGGTGTGACAGAATGGCATGTTGTTTGAGAATGCACATTCACTCCTTAAATATGTGGACAAACTGCATACTGGGCTGGCATGGACATGTGAGATGATAGATGTGGAAGGTGATATCATTGCTGAGGATGGGACTTTGAAACACAAACAGCTGGAGTTGTGGTGGCATGATCCTGTTGAATGCATGCAGGAGTTGATGGGCAACCCTGCTTTCTGGGAGGTGATGTTGTATGTCCCCAAGCATGCGTATACAGATGCAAAGGGTGAGAACTGTATCTATGATGAAATGTGGACTGGTGACTGGTGGTGGAATGTGCAAGTAAGTACTAACCTTGGATGATAGCTGGATGGGGTGCTCACACATTGCCTTGATAAGAAAAAATTGCCAGAGGGTGCCATGGTTGCCCCAGTTATCTTGTTGTCAGATAAAATGACTCTCCCAGTTCAGTGGGGACAAAAAAGCATGGCCAGTGTACCTTACTATTGGGAACATATCAAAAGATGTCAGATGCCAAGTTTTGGCACATGCAATGTTACTTATAGGCTACTTACCTGTTTCCAAGCTCGAGTGCTTCCAAAAGAAAACTCAGTCACTGGTGGGCTACCACCTCTTCCACCATGCAATGTCTCTACTCCTCCATCCTCTCATGGATGCTGGTTGTCAAGGGAGGGAAATGATCTGCACTGATGGATATCTTTGCAGCATCCACCCCATCCTCACCACATACATTGCTGATTTTCCTGAGCAGTGTTTGGTGGCTTGTAACAAAGAGAGTCGATGTCCCTGCTGTTTGGTCCAATCCAATAAATGTGGTGACCTCGAGGATTGGGCGAGCTGCAGTATGGCCAACATGCTGAAGACTCTGCAGTGCATGAGGAGGAATAAATGATTGAGGAAATTCAATGTCAAAGGTTTACATGCTGTCTTTGACCCCTTTGGGAAGGAGCTTCCATTCACCAACATCTTTGCTTGCCTAACACCCAACATTCTCCATCAGCTCCACAAGGGCATCTTCCATGACCATCTCCTTCAGTGGTGCATGTCAATTGTCAGTGAGAAGGAGATCGATGCATGCTTCCAAGCTATGACTCAATACCCCACTCTTTGCCATTTCAAGAAAGGGGTATCTTCAGTCTCGCAGTGGACTGGCACTGAACACAAGGAAATGCAAAGGGTGTTTGTCAGTTTACTGGCTGGTGCAGTTGATGATCATGTCCTCATTGTGATCCATTCCCTACTTGACTTTATATTTTATGCACAGTTGCAGCAGCACATGGACACAACTCTTGCAGCAATGAAAGCAAGTTTGAAGACATTTCACAATCACAAACATGTACTCATCGAGTGGAGTGCGTGAAGACTTCAACATGCCAAAGATCCACTCACTCCAACATTACATCTCCTTGATTCAAGCCCTTGGTAGTGCCGACAGCTACAATACCAAATATCCTGAACAACTACATATTGACTATGGTAAAGACAGCTACCACTGTAGGGAGTGAGTACTCCCCACTAGGATATTTCTTTTATTTTATAGTTTTTACTTTTACTTTTACTTTTACTTTTACTTTATTGTGTTTACTTTCTTTTCTTTTGCTTTTATTCCTTTACCTTAGACTTTACTTAGTTTCGAAGTTAGACATGTGATGTGGCTTAAGTAATCCTGTGCACACTTACACTTCACTGTACTTACTTACAAAAAAAAAACAATGAAGTTCCAAGAGTTACAAGTTTGAGTTTGAGTTTGAGAAGGCTGCATGTGGCCTTCTTCAGTGTTCAGACAGTCCCAGACAGTCTCAGACATTCCCCAGACAGCAATTCTCCCCAGGCTTTAGAAGCCCCTTTGGAAGATCTCTCCCCTTCAGATCACTCTCCTCCCTCCTCAGCAGTTCTTTTTCAGTTTCTTCACTGCACAAGCAACAAACACAATTATGTGGAACAGATGGCCTTATGGCTTCAATGCCAGGAGGCTATGCACTATAAAAGTGCTTACCTGGCCTGGAGGAGGCCTTGTGCAGCCACTTGTGAGTGGAATTATTTAAAAATGATGACCAGGATTTTGATATTAATATAGGTGAGCGTTCGGATGATGATAGCCCTTCTGCCAAGGAGAAAGGTGTGTCCGGCCTACCTAATGTTGCTGTGCTGCAGATGTCAGGTGTGTGCTCACTTTTTCTGAAGAGGGTATCTTGCCATTAATGTTCTATCTATGTATCTGTGAAAGCCCACTACAAGGTGGCCAAGACTCCTCCACATTGTCATGTGTCCATCGACTGTATAGAAAATGACTACTTGGCATTGGAATTCCTTCCCACCCTCGAGCAGTTTCTTGTGTCCCAGCTGGGCCAATGCCAGGTGATCCAGCCCATCAGATCAGATTGGTTTGATGTATACAATCATCTGTATGTTGTAACTGGTCCTAGCATCATCTCAGGTCATGGCCAGAGCCTCCAAAAGATCCATGCATTGTGCAGAATTGCTGCTCGTGGACGCAAGGCCAAAATTCCAGCAAGATCTGATACTGTGTTCATGATGGATGAAGAATGACTATGCACAGATTGTCTTGCACTGAATGGTGTGTACTTACTAACCCCCCACCGTTTTACTGCACTAACCACTCTCTGCCAGGTGTGCAGCTAGCCCAGGTTCGAGTCATTTTCAATTTACCTGACCACTTCGGGTCCTATCCTCATCCCCTTGCATACATCAAATGGTTCACTGCACTCCAGCAGTGTGACCTGGTGTCCAGCCTGTACATTATCACCCATTCCACTCGAAATCACTGCTGTAATGTCGCTGTGATCAGCATTGACCATATTATTTGTCCATGCCACCTGCTGGTGCGGTGTGGAAGGGAGATTGGCAAGGATTGGACCACAGATAGTGTTCTGGAGAAGGCAACTTCTTTTTATGTTAATTCATACATCGATTTAGATACATTTTTGTCCTTAGAATAGTCTGTCTTGTTTAACATGTATTGTGTGTCTCTTTTTTTTCAATGCAAACCAAGGAGCAATTAGCACAGACAGATGTGAGTGAATGAATGATTATCTACATAGGCTGAGGTGAACTGAGAGCACTTCATAACATGATAGGATACTATGATGTCTACAATGTGCTACTAAACTGTCTGTGCAGTGCTATCAGAACTACATGGTACTTGATGTTGTGCAGCTCCAACAACATGTCAATATGGAGGATGTACCTGAGATTACATAGCACTCCAGTGTCTATATGTCACATTGTACCTGATGGCTATGCTACCTATCAAATTTTTTTTCCTGATGAAGCCCTGAGCCAAGCTGGGCTGGGCCCTCCTAGGCCAAGCTGAGCCAAGCTGTGGGGACAGCCTGTGGGGGCTAAGGGCCCAGCTTGACTTTTTTAAAAGCCATGAGACGTCACGTGCACATTCACTGCTCTGGAGTTATTTGAGTTTTTGATTCTGAACAAGGTGAGGAGGTCAGGCTGGCATACCTCACTCATTTTCACCCCGGGCCTCTTTGTTTTTTGCATGGTTGTACCACTTGTTCACAGTTATCCAGTGATGTCTTGTTTATGGTGACACACTCAACAGTTCTCAAGATATCTACTTTTCTGTGTGCAGACCTACTGGCTACTGTTCCTGGCATCATACCTCCATTGTTTTCTGGACCATCCTCTTGCAGATTCATAATCAGACTCTCCTCCCTGCACCACTTCTTTTGACTGCTCTTTTGGCATATTCTGCACAGCCATTCTGGTAATATGGCCAACACCTGCATGTGGAGGGCTACAAGACAGTTTTGGAAATAACTTGGATTTGGACAGTCCAATTTGTGAGGTTCCTTTTCTACTGAGCTTCCCCATGCA
Organism: Pisolithus sp. B1; assembly: GCA_024663435.1. Classification (NCBI taxonomy): domain Eukaryota; kingdom Fungi; phylum Basidiomycota; class Agaricomycetes; order Boletales; family Pisolithaceae; genus Pisolithus; species Pisolithus sp. B1. Next base: position 28,452 of record JANFAA010000132.1, on the reverse strand, counting down.
TCTAGAATGGTCTCCTGAAGTTTTGTGTCCATTGGTCCCACAGTTGTTGTTTGGTGGCCTGCTCTCCTCTCCCTGCTTTGTCACCATACAATGCCACATGGAATATCTCTGCAGCCAGGACAACAGCAGCATTGTTAGATACATATTGCAAGAGCCCTTGTTGAGTAGCACTGGAGCCTTGAAAAGTGAGAGATATGGCTGTGAAATGCAGGAGATATTTGAACCTTTGTGCTTGAAGGTGCTTTCAGACAGTTTTTCCCATATCTTGGGTGTGGGTGCACTGATTGGTATGGTGTCTTTTACTCTGTGTTTCCCCTTGTTTCCCCTACCATCACTGGTGGTTTCATATCATTTGCCCCCACAGTTGTCACTTGGTGACCTCCTCTTCTCACCACCTCACAACTTTGTGCAGCATAACTCTCTCAGTTTCTGTCCAGGCTTCTCACTTTCCTGGGGGTTTCATACTACTCATTCTGTGCTTTTGAATGATGTACCTCATATCACAATTGGTGCATCCATCATGCAGGAATTCAGATTATTGCATATGGAAGTGTATCAGAACAATTTTGCCAATATCTTGGGACTGGGTATGCTGATTTGGTCAGTTGTTGTTTCTATGTGTTCTCCACATTTCTCTCTACCATTTCCTATAGTCTCATGTTGGTTGTGTCAGCAGTTATCATTCAGTGACCTCTCGCTTTTCGAGGCTCCAGTAGTACTTGATGGGGGCTATTGAATGGTGTATCTAACAACCTGTCCCTACATGTATGTATCTTATAATATTTTTGGCACCCTCCACTTGTTCAGGCTGGGCCAAGTCCCCATATAGGGCCTGGTCTGAGATTTTTTGGGCTGTGAGCCCTCAAAAGCTGAGCCCAAGCCATGGCTTTTGAGCCAAGCTGGGCCTGGACAACACTAGTAATAACCCTCATGTCCATATTTGTGGTGTGGTGTAAGTTGAATGAGCTGGATAAGCTGGAGTAAGCTTGAAAAAGCTTATATAAGACACATGTAAATTTACTGATGAGATATGCTCAGACATGGTCAACATCAGCAAAACAGTATTCAGCTGCACATCACTGTACAGCCACCACAGTGTGCCACAGGTCACAGGTAGGTCCCCCACTGTACAGTGCCTCTTAACTTTTTAATTACTGTGTTTGAAACCACAAATGTAGTTTTGTATAAATGTATATATCATCAACATATGGTTTCTGATATTAAGAGTACAGTAGATGTGAAATTGAGAGCAATATAAGGCAAAGAAAATTGCACTGTGACACTGTAGCCACCTGTAGTGACTGTGACACTGTCCCAAAGTGATTGTTTTGCTGATGAAGTACATCAGGAAAACAACCCTTGTCCTCTAAGAGGTATACAGACCTGTACAGACACTACAGAAAGGTACCTAGTAATACAAAGCTGTACAGAGAAATAGGGGAACAAGATCTCAACAATTTGCATCTAAATGTAGGCTAAAATTTTTATGGGACAATCAGCATGTAGGTGACAGCTTCCAGGCCCATTTTCATGATGATTGATGTAAATGTGGTTGTGTGGTGTGTAAAGACATGTGAGGAAAAGGGTTGTTTTGCTGATGCAGTATACATATATATTCCCAATAATTATATACTAGATAGGATGACAATTTATTCTACAAAGGGATAGACAAGAGTGCAGTTCACAGTACATGTCTGCACTGGATGCACCAGGCTGAATGGGGTGATCCTATTCATCCCTCCAACAATGATCCAGGTTATCCTCCCAAGTTCATAACTGTTTGATTCCAGGAATGGTTTGTTTGTGATTCCAGGAAACACTATATGTGCAGAGGATTGTTTGTCTGACATACAGCATCCATTGAAGGGGAGTGACATTCATAGTTGACAACTGCTCAGATCATGTATGAGATTGATGACATTCCTCTTGACCACTGGCATGGGTTACTTTCTAGCACACAGTCAGTCATATAGAACAATGTGAAAGGGAGGAATGTGGGTTTCGCAAGGGTGGTCTCTTGTTCACATTCACTTGGATGTGTGGCCGTTCTGAAATTCATATCATTGTAGCTATATGTGTCCCATTTTGAAAGAGAGGGCAGAGATGTGTCTGCAGAAGCTTGATTAGAGTATGAAACTATTAGTTGTTCTTTGCAGTCCACACTTCCCAGAGTGATTCATCAGCAAAACCCTGGGTTTGGTACAGAGGCACAGACCCACAGATGGTATGGATTTTCCACAGATGAAGTACAGACCCCTACATACCCTACAGACTCTACAGACTCCACAGACCTGCAGACACCACAGATGTAAACTTTGATTTGCCCATATCTCATCCAAAAATAGACATATTGATGAGATAATCATACTGACATGATCATGGCCTCATACACTACAACTTTCATTATGACATCATAACTGTACAGCCACTTTTTTATTTTTGCAAACTGGGACTCCATGAGAACTTTGCAAATATCTCACCCAAAAAAGGAGATATTACTAAGGTAAAAATATTCCCACGGTCCTGTGATCATAGGCTACAACTTTCGTTAGGGCAGAGTTTGAATCTGAGTTTGAAATTTGTAGAGGTGCACCACACAACCCACACAGCTGGCTTCAAGAGTTGCTGAGGTAGAAAAGGATATTTAAACCCAGCTCACCCTGACACTGCATCTCTTTCCACTACCACTACCATTCCTCTTCCTCACCATCATCATCTTTGTCATCATCCCTCCCTCACCACCCTCCTTTCCTACCACCACCCTTATGGTGGGTACCCTCTCCCTACTAATAGTAATAAGTGACCACTTAGTATAGATAGATATGTATATCCTTGTACCTTGACATGTAATTTAGGTAGCTTATGATAATGTGATTCAATTATTGGTCAACTACAACATATGTGAGTGGTGAGAATCTGTAGTACTGAAACAATCTGGGGTAGGTCTGTACAGATTTTTAGATCTGTACAGGGAGGGACCTGTCTGTCGGTCTGTGGTCTGTACAGGTGTACAGATCATACAGACCTGTATAGAGGGAGGGGTTTTGCTGATGTTGGTAACACTATTGATGATGACATCAGTGAACTGTGGGGGCTGGAGTTGCTGATGGTGTCATTTTCATCAAAGTAAGACACTTCAGAGTATTTGGAGGATGCTACTGATGAGGGGGGTGACATTATGGGTGATTTTGGCTGTGATAAATGAGATGTGTCAGTCAGACTTGACAGGTGTGACAAAGGGAATGAGAATGGACTGGTGCATTTCAGAACTTCAGGAGGGAATGTCAACAAATGATGGAAAGGCTCACTTATGATCCCTTAAGTACTCCAGCATTGTAAAGCGCATGGCTCATTCATCAAACATGATATGACATTTCACCTTCTTTCATTTGCATTCATTCCAAAACTGCCATGATTATTGGTATAATTAGAAGACCTGGGCATCCTGTGTAATAGTGACATGAGTGACCTAGGGTCTCACTCCACAAGGCAAACACCACGAGCAACATCACCTCACATATGACATGTCTGCTCTTGGTCACACAAAGCATATATATGGTGGTTATTGGATAACAATTGATTTATTAGTCAGGAGGTGCTGCTACCTTGATGTATGACCAACCTCAGTGCTGTTCAGCACCAAAGGGCAAGCTGGGCATGGCTAGCAAGGCAGATGATCTCATGGGTCTTGGTGTGCAGACTCTGCAGGCTGTTTCAAAAGTATGGATTCTATCCACAACTTGATGGGGTTGTTGGTTGAGATATCTGCAAGTCACCAGAATGCAGGTAAAGGAAAGGAAGGGTCTGGAATGGCAGAGCAGAGCATGAGACAAAGAGCAGTAGACTGGACACATAGGGGTGAATGATCTTAGCAATTTGCATGTCTGGGATGTCTCAAGTCAGGCCCATATACCTGGAAATGGACATCAACATATGGCTTGCAGACTGTATGTGTGATTGTGTGCTTTCACTTTCCTACCATACTTTCTGGCTCCACATCATTTCACAGTTGGCTGTTCCAGAGCTAGTGCTGGCTTTGTAACATGTATGTGTGAATCCCCAGAGACCATTGTACAAGTCAGTGCTGTGATGTCAAGTGATATCAGGCATGATGTGCTACATACCTTGCAGATGGTGAGCATAGGGTAGGTTCTTAGCAAGAACAGATCTGACTTTCCTATGTTTCACCCATGCCACATGGTCCCATGGTATTGTTCAGCTGATGAGAGGGGTGTGGGCAGGTGTTCGCAAGTGAGCTCTGAGGTAGAAGGTGATTAAGAGGAAAGGAGCAGATGATGACTTGATGCAGGGATCAATGAGATATGACTTCTGTGACAGTGTTGTGTCACATGAAGGTAAAAGCCAAGTTGACACTTGGCCAATGAAAGGAGGTCTGGGATTCAATATTCAAGGCAGGTAGTGTAGTGATCACCATAGTCTCAGTATAATATTTTATATGTTCACCAATCTCTGGAAATATCTACATGACAGTGTTCAGTGGAATGAAGTGTCTGGCTGACACATGATGTGTCTGTGCACTTGCCACCAGAGCTGACAACAGCATCATCAACACTGCTTTCTCACAAAGTAATGGGAAGTGCCAGAGGCTGTCATGCTGCATCACCTATATCAGGTAATATCCTGTTTCAGGAACTTTTGTGATGATGCACCAGTGATATGTGTGTACCTATGGTACACAAGCAAAGCCAATGAACTATGCAGTACCCCCTATATACATAGCCACTGATGACCTGCAAGCATGCAGTGACATCATCTGAAACAGGGGATCCCATAAATCCCATATATGCCTGCAGGGGAGGGCTCCACAGCTGGGTTGAGCAGCATCTTCAGGGACATGGGTTGTATTGAACATCAACACAAGATGCACCGAGTTTGGGACAATGTTATAGTAGAAGTGGGAATTCAACTGGAAGAGGCTCTGTACAGTACATGGTGATATAGGTGGAATACGTTCAACCATGGCAAAGCCTTGACCATATCCTCCAAGCCATTGTCTGCTAGTGTCAGACTATTGGTCATTGGCAATGTAATGACACTGAGATGATGGCAAGTTTGGAATGCTTGCAGTGGGTTGATATCATCTTTGGAGACTGAACAGTGGACAATTGCGTCAGTAACTTGATTGAAAGAAGTCCAGCAAAGCAAGTCTGCATGGTGCAAGGGAGTTGGCCCAGATACCAGGAGTACAAAGCTACAGGAAAATGTTGCTACTGAGGCACCAGACCTAGGCCCAAGCTGAAGAGGAAGACATACCCACATTCATTGTGATGCCCTTGCCTGAGTAAGACTGTTCAGCAAAGCCCATGAGGCACATCAAATCCAACTATCTCCACATCAGAGTGCAGAGGATACCCAGAAAAACAGGTGCCCAACTCTGACTGGAATTGAAGCTCCATCCAAGTTATGACTTAATGGTGCTATACCCAATATGCAGAAGCTTGGGTGGTGAGATGGTATGACATGGAGAACAAGATGGTCATATGTTGTGCAAAGCATATGAAATCAGGGCACAGTCAGGTAGGGTTCCAGAGGAAGACAGAAGAGATGAACAATGACTTGGAACTCTGTATGTTCACCCCTGGGATTACCTGTACCAAGACAGAAGGTCACTCTGAATGGTAATGTGTGAAGCTTAGGGAAAAGAAAGCTTGGGCCTGGGAAGAGGGTCAGGTAGCCAAAAAATGGCAGAACAGAGTTAGTATTAGTGCGATGCAGGGTAGAAGAAAACATCAAGGCTGCAAACATGACTTGAGAGCTGTTGGACAATGCTCCAGTTGTTATCACTGAGTGGACATACTAATGTCATGCAGTGTTGGTAGTGTCTCTCCACCTATCTGAACAATGAAATCAAATAGTGGGCTTACTATGCCTAAATTTGATACAGTTCTTGTGGAAGAGAAATTCTGTAAAATACTACATGTTTGATGAGTCATGACAGTCAGAGTTTCCCAGATCAGATCTGTAACTGGTTTGCTGAGGGTGTGGCAGGTCCTGACCAATCACACAATGCCAAGGAGTCCTCAACATATCCAATTACAGGTTGTATCCATGGAATGGTGTAGATGAGGGTGATGAGCAACTGAGGAAGTCACACTGCGATGGTTGACTCAAGTCAAGAGACACATCGACACATCATTACATAACACTTGGGGCCATTCACCTAATTTGCACCATGATCAACTCTTGCCAATGTGGGCAATATTTGATGCCAACCAACTTCCCTGCCAAACAAAGACTTGTTTTGATAATAGTACTCCTATGCTAATCTACTGGGACAGATGTACTGTGATATTTGGTTCAACCAAAGGTATACCAGCTCAAGTACCAACTGGCACTTGTCAAAAGGTTTTCAAGTTGGACTCACCGGTTGTATATTGAATGGGCTTCAGAGCATTTAGCATGAGCCAGGGATCCAGTGAGCCAATCACCAGCAAATCTCCTCTCCTTTTTTTCTACTCTTTCTACCAAAATTCACTTTTTTTTCTCCCAGGTCTCCACTCTCATCATTCAGAATGTAGACTATGCTTTTATAATAGTTTGGAATGACATGGTTGGGTGGCAGCCCCTCCACATCCTTCACTCCTCCAAAGTCTCTGTTCAACTCTGCTGAACTTTGATATCCCTGTGGTGTACACTGCAGATGTCCTTCCCAAACCTTGCTGGAATCTCATGAAGAGGTCTTTCCATTACCTTTCTGATGCTCCATACTTTTGGAATCATATCTGAGAGCCTTGATTTCCCATCTGTTGAATTTATTTCAGTACAGTCACAAGTCAATTATACATGACCATACTCAGAAGTCCTGATGATCTCACTGTCAGAATCCCTTTGTAGAACATACCTCATGTACCACAGTCTCCAGGTCTTCACATCATCTCAAATGTGCTCCTGAGGTCCAGTTCACTCCTGCACTCAACAAAAGATGAGTCAACAACTCTGTGAAAATGGCCAAAGCTTGCACAAACTCTAGAAAGTATTCCATTCTTTCCATGATGATTACAAACCTGTGTCCCCCTTGAGGCTGTCTCATGATGCAGGAAACTGGGAACCACCACCCTCATGTGTCATTGTCTTAACATGTTGGAGCAGCTTTGGTTGGCATTTAAGGTGGCCAAGGTGCCTGAGGAGTGCCTAGACACACTAGTAAGGGATTAATGCAGTGTTACATCAGCAAAACCCCCCCCTCTATACAGGTCTGTACACATATCCATATCTGTACAGACCTACCCCAGATTGTTTCAGTACTACAGATTCTCACCACTCACATATGTTGTAGTTGACCAATAATTGAATCACATTATCATAAGCTACCTAAATTACATGTCAAGGTACAAGGATATACATATCTATCTATACTAAGTGGTCACTTATTACTATTAGTAGGGAGAGGGTACCCACCATAAGGGTGGTGGTAGGAAAGGAGGGTGGTGAGGGAGGGATGATGACAAAGATGATGGTGAGGAAGAGGAATGGTAGTGGTAGTGGAAAGAGATGCAGTGTCAGGGTGAGCTGGGTTTAAATATCCTTTTCTACCTCAGCAACTCTTGAAGCCAGCTGTGTGGGTTGTGTGGTGCACCTCTACAAATTTCAAACTCAGATTCAAACTCTGCCCTAACGAAAGTTGTAGCCTATGATCACAGGACCGTGGGAATATTTTTACCTTAGTAATATCTCCTTTTTTGGGTGAGATATTTGCAAAGTTCTCATGGAGTCCCAGTTTGCAAAAATAAAAAAGTGGCTGTACAGTTATGATGTCATAATGAAAGTTGTAGTGTATGAGGCCATGATCATGTCAGTATGATTATCTCATCAATATGTCTATTTTTGGATGAGATATGGGCAAATCAAAGTTTACATCTGTGGTGTCTGCAGGTCTGTGGAGTCTGTAGAGTCTGTAGGGTCTGTAGGGGTCTGTACTTCATCTGTGGAACATCCATACCATCTGTGGGTCTGTGCCTCTGTACCAAACCCAGGGTTTTGCTGATGTATGGCATACCCAGGGAAGTATAACTTGTTGAGAGATGAATGAATAAAGGAAGCTTCTAATGGATAGAAGGTTGTAGTAGGAACAAGTACAGAGTTAGGTATAAACAGTTGAACCATACAGAAAATATTATGGAAGATATTACTGGTGCAAACAAAGACAGGTCAGGGGACCATGTCACAACATGCCCCCTCAATGGTGAATATCTCAACTAGCAAAAATACACATACCCATAGAAAAATGAATATGCTTCTCTCTAGAGAGTCCCTTAGTGAGAATATCCACTACTTTCTCATTGGTAGACAAGTACATCACGGAAACATCACCCAACTTGATCTTCTCTCAAATGAAGTGATGATGAATGGAAATATGTTTTGTATGATCATGAAACATAGCATTACTTGTGAGGGAGATCACAGATTGATTATCCACACAAAGAAAGGTAGGATCATTTCATGTAACCAAGTCAATTTCTCTGAGCAAAGTGCAGATCCAAACAGCCTCTTTTGCAGCAGTGGAGATGGCCATATACTCAGCTTCAGTACTTGAAAGAGCTACTGAAGATTGCTTCTTCAATGACCAACTTACTGCACCACCACAAAAGGTGAATACATAACCAGTAATAGAATGGTGATCATTAATGTCAGCTGCCCAGTCTGCATCTACATACCCAATAGGGGTAGTCTCAGATGCAGTGGTATACCTGAGATGAAAGTCTACAGTACCACAAAATAGACCCTTTTAAGGGCTATCATATGTTTCTTGCCTGGAGTAGCAGCATGTCTACTCAAGGCACCCACTGTGAAGGCAATGTTGGGATGAGTAGCTAGCATAGCATACATCAGTGCCCCAAGAGCACTCTGATACTGTTCAAGATTAGACTCTGGTTTATCTAGTTTCTTGAGCTTAAGATTCTGCTCGATTGGAGTACCCACTGAATGCCCATCTTGCATGCCAAAGTGCTGCAGAATGGTCTCAATATACCACTTCTGTGAGAGCTCAATAAAGCCCTTGTCATGGTCTCAGATAATCTCCATTCCTAGTACCCAATGAGCCTCTCTGAGATCTGAGAGTTCATATTCTGTTGAGAGCTGAGCTTTGAGTCACTTGATAGCCTCTTGACTCCTTGACAAGATCCACTTGTCATCTACATAGATGGCCACAATAATTAGGTTGCCATCCTCTACCTTGTAGAATAGACTGTGGTCAGCCTCACTCTGGGTGAACCTGAGAGATTCAAAAACCTCTCTAAGACAAGTATACCAAGCCTTCAGGGCTTGCTTCAGTCCATAGAGAGCATGGTGCAACCTCCAGACAGTGTCTGGCAAGTCCCAGAAGCCAGGGGGTGGTCGTAGATAGATCTCCTCATCAAGTCTGCCATTTAGGAATGCAGACTTGACATCCATTTGGTGTAACTTGAGATCATACTTGGCAGTGAGTGCTAGCAAGATTCGAATGGTAGTAAATTTTGCCACAGGGGCAAAAGTATCAGTATAATCCACCCCATGCACCTGGGTGAATCCCTTTGCAACAAGATGAGCTTTGTACTTCTCTATCTCACCTGTTGGTCCCCTCTTAATTTTGTATACCCACTTTGAATCTATGATTTTCCTACCACAAGGACACTCAATGGCCTTGTACAAGTCAAGCCTCTCAAACATCAAGAGTTCCTCAGCCATTGCTACTCAAGTACCAGCAATCACCATCCATGTGGTGTAGGGAGAGGGTACTCCCTAGTAGGGTTTTGAATGGTAAAGAGTGGTTGAGGTTGTGTTTTAATTTCTAAGGGGCTTGATCCCCATTTTGTATTTGGGTCTGGGACTTAGGTGCGAGGCAAGTGGCTGATTAGTAAGCATGGTTTGGACTTGGACTCGAGTTGTATTAGCTACAGAATAATCACCACTATTGAGACTGGAGAGCACAGGCTGGTGAGACCAGCCTGTGGCAGTCTTTTCTGTTTCTGCCCTTGAGGGTGAGGTCAGGACAGCTCTAGGGGAGTCCTAGAATGGTGGGGGTTGAAGAGTTTTCCAGAGTCTAGCTGAGTGTTTCTAGTTTCTTTTTCTTTTCATTTTCACTACCAATTCTTCTCTTCAGCAGGGTCCCCTATAGGGTCTAACTAGTCTTTAGATCATATTCCTATCCTACTACTAACTTTTCTCTTCAGTGGCCAACAGCCTCCTCGAAGGTTGTTGGCTCATAGTCGCACACAGAGCTTGTTGTGACATGGTCACCTGACCTGTCTTTGTTTGCACTGGTAATATCTTACATAAATACTTTCTGCAATGGTTCAATGGAACAGACCTGACTCTGTACTTATTCCGTCTATTACCTTCTATCAAATAGAAGCTTCCTTTATCATTCATCTCTCAACGGGTTATGAGCCCCATTGAGCTCTAACTTCTAATTGATATTTTGTAACTTGCTTGACAACTTTTATTCAATATGTCAAACTCTGCTCAGTCTGTGTCTGTGGGACAACCTGGTCCCTCAGCAGTTACCTCATCAAGTATCTCATCTGTGAACAGGGTTGCTGGACCCTCAAGTCACCTATATGACATACCATCTCTTGCAGATGATGGTTTGAACTACCAGATGTGGAAGTTCCAAGTCATGAAAGTACTAGGCATTTGAGGACTCTGGGAGGTTGTGGGTGGAAGTAATACCACACCTCTGAGTGTGACCACCCACCCAGATGAACATGCTGAGTGGGTGATGAAAGACAATGAGGCCTGTGCCCAAATTACCCTGACACTCCAGGATGAGCCATTGAGTGGAGTCATGTATGCCTCATCTGCAGCTGAGACTTGGAAGAAGCTCAGCAAATGCTATGAAGGCAAAGGGAAAAAGACAATAGCATATCTTATAGGAGAACTGTTTCATGGCACGCTGGTAGAAGATACCCCAGTGGAGATGCAACTTAATGCAATGCAGCAGAAGTTGCTCATTCTGAGCTCACTTGAACAGCCTCTCAATGAGAGTCTTGTTGCAATAGCCATGGTCATCTCACTACCACAGTCATACTCAACCCTTTGGACCATTCTCATGTCAACAAATGACAAGTTGATGATCAATGCAGTGATTTCTCAGGTCCTCATAGAGGAGAGAACTCACCAGGGCTTGCAAGCACATAGTGCGTTTGCAGCAATGACTTCTAGTGCAAAGTCAAAGTTGAAAGGGAAAGGGAAGGATAAGTCGAAGATCAAGTGCTACAAGTGCAAGGAAGTTGGACATACAAAGGACAAGTGTCCACAGAAGGCATCTGGCAAGGAGAAGGCCTCATCAGATGGTAAGGAGGACAAGGAGAAATCAGGAGACAAGGGCAACCTGACAGCTAAGGTTGCACAGGTACAGGAAGTCGGGGAACAGTTGTTACAACTGTTCATGGCTCAGAAAGGTCCAGTAATGAGTCCAACTGAATGGGTGGTGGACTTGGGTGCTGCAGCACACATGTAGCTGTCAGCAGAGGTGGTTCACCTCATTTAGGGTCTTGGAACCATCAGAACCGGTAGTCATCAGTGATGGGAGATCCATAATGGCAGTGGGGAAGGGTCAGGTGGAGCTCAACATGCAGGGAACCTGCAGTGGAGGTAGACAGACCATGCTACAGGATGTCTACTATGTACCAGACCTGGATATGAATCTGGTCTCAGTACCTTGTCTCACATTGAAGGGTCTGCAGGTGACATTTGAGAAAAATGCCTGCAGGATACTGGCTGGCAACATGGTTGCAGCAGTGGCAGAGAAGCAGAGGTCGCTCTATGTACTAGATGTGACAGTAATCTCTGGGAGCCATTCAGCCTATGTGGTATTGGATCCCACTCAGATGGATGCATCTGAACCCCTCTTGGCTCTCACAACCCATGTAGGGACCTCAAAGGCACCTTTGGCCATTTGGCATCAGTGCCTTGGTCATGTGAACACAAGGCATGTCCTGAAGCTCAAAGAGCAGGACATGGTTACCAGCATGGAGATAGTTGGGTCATGGAGTCATAGTACTCAAGACTGCAGGGGCTGCCTCGAGGGGAAGCAACAGTGGAACCCTATATCTCAGAAGTCAGGTGTGGAGAATGCATGACTTCTGCATTGGACATACTCAGATGTCTGTGGTCTGATGGAGACACTTGCCTGTACTGGCCATAGGTACTTTGTAACATTTATTGATGGGCAGTCACACCACCTGGTGGTGAACTACTGAAGATGAAGGATGAGGTGCTTGCAGCAACAAAGGAGTATTTTGCATGAGCAGAGGCTGAGACCAGAGAGAAGGCTAACTACCTTTGAATGGATGGAGGGGGCAAGTACTGCTCTCAAGAGTTTGAGCAGTACCTGAAGTTGAAAGGGGTACACCATGAGAAGATGAATGCATACACTCCACAGGAAAATGCAGTGTCAGAGTGGATGAACCACACTCTCATGGAGAGTGCAAGAGCTATGTTAAGTGATGCAGGTCTCCCCAACAAGTATTGGGGAGACACTATACTACATGTGGCTCATCTACAAAATTGTCAACCAACGAGAGCCCTCAAACAGCATGAGACTCTGTTCGAGGCATATACTGGAAATAAGACCTCACTCTCACACCTGAGGATTTTCAGGTGTGAGGCTCACATCCATGTTCCTGAAGAAAAACACCAGAAACTTGATGTAAATCACTGGAATGTACTCACCTTGGTTTTGTGGAGAATCACAAGGCATACATATGCCTGCACCAAGCCAGTGGGAGAATTTTCAAGTCTTGGGATGTGGTATTCAATGAAGGGGGTGGTGGACAACCTACCAGAGTTGTAGTTGACTGGACAGAACTTATTACTCATAGCATGAAGCAACCAGAAGGACAGGCAAGCCCATCAGGTGGGCAGGTGCCATCAGAGGAGCAGGAGGCAAAGAATGACTCAGATGGAGCTGAGGTCTCGTCGGATCAAGCTGAAACTTGGACGGCAGGTACTGCTAGGCAGCCCAAAGCTGCTGAGACCTTAAGTGTTGCGACAACTGATCCCAATCTTGAGGAATCAGTTGAGGAAGCCACTGTGGCAGGGAATGACAAAGTTGGGCAAAACACACCAACTCTGAAGGAGGAAACCACTGGGAAGGACCTAGGTACACCACAGGGTGTCCCTAGAGTGTCCTCACGATGCACTATGGTGTCACAAGGCCCGCCAGTTCCATATCCACAGCTAGTGCCTACACTGGCTGTGAGGAGGTCATCCAGAGCTAGAAAACCACCAGTTAGTGATGATGACCCAAGATGCTTTGTCAATGCTTACCAGAGGGGCACCTTGATGCAAAGGAAGGTCAATGAGAGGCCCAACAATGAGCAGCAATGAGGTAGTAGTGGTGTGGGGGGAGATGTGAGTGTGAATGAGCCAAATATGTCACACTGTGACAGTGACATGAGTGAGCCACAACACAAAGCTTACAAAGCAAGCTCTGTGTGTGACCACAAGCCAACAACCTTTGAGGAGGCTGTTGGCTGCATGGATGGTGAGTGCTGGTACTCAGTGATGGCCAAGGAACTCTCGATGTTCAAGAGGCTTGATTTGTATGAGGCCATTGAGCATCCTCATGGTAGGAAAATCATAGATTCAAAGTGGGTATACAAAATTAAGAGGGGACCAACAGGTGAGATAGAGAAGTACAAAGCTTGTCTTGTTGCAAAGGGATTCACCCAGGTGCATGGGGTGGATTATACTGATACTTTTTCCCCTGTGGCAAAATTTACTACCATTCAAATCTTGCTAGTGCTCACTGTTGGACGCATGGACTTTCAGGATCTATTCCCACCTCTGGAATGCTTCAGACAACTTTGGAACCATCTTTTACTGTTGGTTACATGTCCTGGATTCTTTCTATAGCCTTCTGCATTTACCATATTACATAATCATGGTTGTAGAAATTTTCTGCTCTCATTCCTTTCACCTCAGTGACTTCCATTCATCCTGAGGTGAGCATACTTACATTCCACTCATTACCTACCTTGTACTGACCTACTGTAGACTCATAGCTGCATTAGGTACAGAATCAAGTGACTTCCATTTGTCCTGAGACTCATAGCTGCATTAGGTTATGGGCCCTGGCTTTGCACCTTAATACTGGAAGAAAAATTGATCTGCACACCTCACTGTATCACTGCACATTCCCACTATGGCGAAAGATGACTACTCCCTGCAGGTACCTACCTTAAATGCAGATGGTAGCAACTGGCTATACTATAAGGCTCGAGTTGAATGGGCTGTTGGCTCTAAAGGGCTAACAGGCCACCTAACTGGTCTGGAAGCCAAGCCAGAGGATCTGGCACATGGAAAAGGCCCCTCTTGGAAGCCAACAACCACCAAGCAAAAACTTATCAGTGAATACTCAGAAAAGCTAAAACAGTGGACAAAAGATGATGGCTACATAAAACAAGTGATTGTGGCATCACTCCTGGAATCCCTCTTCCTCTGAGTCCAGAAAGAAGAGACAGGAAAAAGCATTTGGGATGTCCTGACCAACCTCTTCCAAAACTGCTCTTGAGTTGTTGCATTTGACCTGCAAAGAAAGCTCCAAGAATCCTGCTGCACTGAAAAGGGTGATGTCCAAGCCCATTTCAACAAGCTGCAGAACTTCCGAGAGCAGCTAGCTGCCCTTGGTCAATCCATCAGTGATGATGACTTCACAGCTATCATCCTCAGTTCCCTGCCAACTTCTTATGACTCCAGTATTGCCGCCATGACATCCTCTGCCCTTGTCACCCAAAAGGACTTGTCACCTGACTTCATCACTAAAATAATTTCTGATGAATATGACCAGTGACAGACACATTCCAAAAGAGGCAATAACAGTAATTCTGAGGATGCAGCATATTCCACTAAGGAGTCAAAGAATTACACTTGTGAGAACTGTGGCAAAAAGGGACATACAAAGGATCAGTGCTGGAAGGAGGGCAGTGGAAAGGCTGGGCAAGCACCCAAATGGTTTTAAAGGGAAAAGTTCTGGCAAGAAGAAGGAAAAAGCCTTGGAAAAGGCAGCCGTGGCCATGGTGTCACATCCGTGACGCGCGCATAAGGTCCGGACCGCAGTCCGACCATCTGAGTTGTCATTCTAGCCCTACGGGTTTCCGTCGTGAAACTCCGTTCCGTCTTTGATTTGACTTACGATCTGTTTCTGTTTCTGTTTCCATATTTAGTATGTTTCTCTCGCGCTTCTAAGTGACTCGCTACACTACCGTACCCGTATGTCTTACTAATCCCCGTACCATCTGGCTATCCGGCGACTACCGACTTACCTTACTAATGGCTCACTAATATTGTTATTCATCCGTACTGCGTTCTGGTAGTCGCTACATCCCGGACATTGCATTGGACTTTTCTCTGTACTATAAAAGCTTTGTACATACGTCGTAGCACATCAGTTCGAATATCGAATAAGATACTCATCGATCTCACTCAACTCCAGACAGTCTCTGGATAGTTCCGACCTCTGGGACTCGGCAGGAAACTAGTGTACTAAGTTGTACACTAAACTCTGACTACCCGGACTTTCACCCTAGCTTTCCCCTGCCCTCGGACCCCCTCGGAGACCATTGAGAACTGGTCTTGACAGTATATTCGAACTCAAATCCTCGCACGAGTCCACGAAACCCCCTATACCAATGACTATGACTACCCGACTCCGTTCCTGCTCCATGGCTGTTGAAGCTTCAGAACAAGCTGTGGTTGACGATATGCATGAATCAAGTGCACGTATCGTGTTAGCAAGCCGCCGACGTCCTCCACTGTCGGTCAGCCAATTTCGAAGTTTCTCCGCCAGGGGTGAACCCCTCGCCACCCCGACTCCTAGAACCGGCTCCTCTAACAGACGTTCCTCATCCACGGTGCGACCAACCCCCAGACCTCTTCGGAGGCGATGACCCCGGAGATGACGGTCTGGGAGACGATGGTCCCGGAGATGATGACAACGATGACGATGACGACGACGATGAAGGAAACCCTTTCGTCGACGCCCCAGAACAGCTAGACCCCCCAACTGGCGGTCTTGCAAAATTTGGCAACAGCCATCAACCGTCTGTCGCATTCTACCCATTGCTCCGACGACACCTCGTCCTCACGCGCTAAGGTCCGGGAGCCGGACACCTTCGATGGAACCGACCCAAAGAAACTCCGGACATTCTTAGTCCAATGCGAACTGTGCTTTCAAGATCGTCCCAAGGCCTTCCGCCTGGACAGGAACAAAGTCACGTTCGCCCAATCTTATCTCAAAGGAATGGCTCTCGAGTGGTTTGAGCCAGACCTTTTAAACTCCAGAGATCCAGCAGACCATCCACTCTGGATGGACAGCTGGCTGGACTTTGTAGCGGATCTCCAGACAACCTTCGGACCACATGACCCAGTCGCAGATGCCGAACACCAGCTCGACCACCTCCACATGAAAGAGACACATCGTGTAGACCGTTATGTGGTCGACTTCAACAGATTGGCATCACAAGTCCGAGGTTACGGAGATGGCGCTCTCCACCACCTGTTCTATACCGGACTCCCGGATCGCATCAAAGACGAAATCAGTAGGGTTGGGAAACCTACTACTCTATATGGGTTGCGTGCGCTAGCCCAAGAAATTGACGTGCGCTACTGGGAGCGCAAGGACGAAGTCTCTCGTCAAGCAAAGTCCTCTGGCAACAACTCCAGAAACAACTCCGGAGGTAAGGCCAACTCGAACAAGGGGGACAAGCAGAAGTCTGGTAATGCCAACCCCCAGTCTGGTGGTAACCAGCAAACTCCGAACCCCAAGCCTCCGAACAATCAGAACTCCGGAGCACCGTCCACGTTATCCAACAAGCTCGGTAAAGACGGCAAGTTGACACCTGCCGAGCGGAAGAGACGTTTTGAGCAGAACCTGTGTATGTTCTGCGGGAACCCCGGGCACAAGGCCAAAGAGTGCCCTAAATCTACATCTCGCGCAGCTAAGGCTTGCGCTACCACGGTTACTGAGTCGGAAGCCAAACTGACTGCCTCCGCCGAGGCAAAAAAATAGAGTGCAATTCTCAGAACTCCGCACAGCCTGGGAGTTGCGTTGTTACTGACTGTGCACCCTTGGAGGCACGCCTCAACGCATCCGCTCTTTTAAATCCGAATTCGTTAAAACCTTCTGTCACCCTCGACTCGTATAATATTTCGGACTTTCCAGCATTAATAGATTCGGGCTCGACCCACTGTTTTGTAGATTCTACTTTCGTCAATAATCACGGTCTTTCAACCTACTCTGTCCCACCTCTCGTCCTCCGTCTGTTCGACGGTGTGACAACGACATCAATCACTAAAGCCTCAAACCTCTCAGTCCGTTTCCCCTCCGGAGATATCACCGACATGATCTTTTATGTAACTCCGTTGGATTCTGAGTGTAAGATTGTTCTCAGACATAACTGGCTCACCTGCTACAATCCGTCGATTGATTGGGTACTGAGCAGTATTAAGTTCCGAAACCTTACATCTTGTTTGCCAGCGCCGACGTCGCCCTCTGACTCAGAGTCAATTCCGAGAAACCCCGTAGACGCCCCCCTGGGCTCTCCGGAAATCACCCTTCCCAAGTCGGTCGATAACTCCTCTCCACCCAGCACCTGAGCACCTAACATCTCCCTTGTCAATGCAGCGGCCTTCATCTGTGCCTGCAAGCTAGATGGCTCAACCCAGTTCTCCCTCCAGGTTCGACCTCAGGATATTACCAAACTCCGGGCTGCCACCATACAGGATACCCCGGACTTGTCGTTGGTACCCCCGGACTATCACGACTTCGCTGATGTGTTCAGCAAGGCCAAGGCAGCTACACTTGTGCCTCACCGGGAGTTTGACCTCAAGATAGAATTGGAGGAAGGAACTACTCCGCCGTTGGGAACCCTCTACTCGCTTTCGTCCATTGAGCTTGCCGCTCTCCAGACCTTCATCGATGAAAATCTCACTACTGGCTTTATTCGTCCAACATCATCCCCGTATGCCGCACCTGTCCTTTTTGTCAAAAAGAAGGATGGATCACTTCGTCTCTGTGTTGACTTTAGGGGCCTCAACAAGATCACCAAGAAGGACCGTTACCCGTTACCTCTCATTTCGGACTTACTTGACTCGCCTAGTCGGGCTAAGGTATATACTAAGATCGACCTGTGCCACGCCTACCACTTGGTGCAGATCACCAAAGGAGATGAATGGAAGATGGCTTTCAGAACCCGTTACGGATCTTATGAGTGGCTCGTGATGCCATTCGGACTTACCAATGCCCCTGCAGCATTCCAACGCTTCGTCAACTCCGTCTTCGTGGACCTACTGGATGTATGCGTTGTTGTCTACCTAGACAACATCCTTATTTATTCTGATAATATGGAAAACCACAAAAAACATGTCCGTGAGGTACTCCGCAGGCTCCGGGAGCATGGCTTGTATGCCAAACCAGAGAAATGCGAGTTCCACTCCAAGTCCGTGGAATACCTCGGTTTCTTCTTATCCCCCGACAGTTTGTCAATGTCCGAGGATAAGGTAAAGGCCATCCGTGACTGGCCTGAACCTCGTAAGGTGAAGGACATTCAGTCCTTCCTTGGCTTTGCAAACTTCTACTGTCGTTTCATCTTCAATTACTCGGACATCATGATCCCACTAACACGTCTCACACGGAAGGGGGCACCTTGGAATTTCTCCAAGGATTGTCGCCGGTCCTTTAATCTTCTCAAAGAAGCTTTCTCCACGGCTCCAATATTGACTCACTTCAAACCCGGACTTCCCATCACAGTCGAAACGGATGCTTCGGACTATGCTGTCACTGGCATTCTGTCCGTCACCTGCCCGGATGGTGAGGTACAACCGGTAGCGTTTTACTCCTGGACTTTGACCGCCCCGGAGTTAAACTACGACACACACGACAAGGAGCTGTTGGCTATTCATGAAGCCTTCCGGACCTGGTGCCATTACCTTGAAGGCCCCGCACACACCATTGACATCGTTACCGACCACAAGAATCTCGAGTATTTCTCTACCTCGAAAGTGCTCACCAGGCGCCAAGCGCGTTGGTCTGAGTACCTTTCTCAATTCAATATGGTCATTCGTTTCTGCCCCAGTAAGCTCGGAGCAAAGCCCGACGCCTTGACTAGACGATGGGACGTCTACCCCAAAGAGGGGGATAGGGGCTACGCCCAAGCCAACCCACAGAACCTCTGACCGGTGTTCACCACCGAACAACTATCCAATTCGTTACGGGTGACCTACCTAGAAAGCCCAGTACTGCATGCTAGTATAATCATGGACGTTGAGAAACTCCATGAAGACATCAAGTCCGCCTTAGCTTCCGACCCACTCGGCCAACTCCACCTCTCTGACCCATCTAACCCCCGTTGGCAGGTGGATGAATCCGGACTTTTACGTCTGGATGACCATATATATGTCCCCGAAGCAAATGACCTCAGGCTTTGCGTACTCCGTTACAAGCATGACCACCCCTTGGCCGGTCATTTCGGACAAAACAGAACACTCGAACTCGTCCATCATGAGTACGTCTGGCCAAATGCTCGGACTTTTATCAAGGACTACGTCAAGTCTTGCACTGCCTGTGCGCATGCTAAAACCCTGAGACACAAACCATACGGTATGTTGAAGCAACTACCGATACCGGAGGAGACCTTGGAATTCCATCTCGATGGATTTCATCGAACAACTACCAACTCCGGAAACCATACCGCTTATACTGGTCGTCGTAGACCGTCTCTCGAAACAAGCTATATTCATCCCCACCGAAGATACAATCACCTCTCCACAACTCGCTAGATTGTTCCTACTCCATGTCTTCTGCAAGCATGGAGTTCCCTCACACGTAACCTCTGACAGAGGCATGGAATTCGTGTCTCACTTTCTTCCGGTCGCTGGGCAAAGCACTGGATATGAAGCTCCATTCACCTCCGGATATCACCCTGAAGGCGATGGTCAAACCGAACGAACTAACCAGACGTTGAGCAGTACCTACAGGTTTACTGTAATTACCAACAGGACAACTGGTCCGAGTTGCTACCACTCGCGGAGTTTGCATACAACAACGCTCCCAGTGCTACAACTGGAGTTTTCACCGTTCTTGCCAATAAGGGTTATCATCCTAATTGTTTACCGTACACCCAGAAAGAGAGTTGACATCTTCTCGAGCTAGAGACTACGCAGTGGACTTGGACTCCTTGCATACATTCCTACGAGAAGAGATGAAGGAAGCTCAGCAGAGATACCAAGGCCCGGCAGATGCTAAAAGATCTCCGCCTCTGGACTTCCAGATTGGAGATTTGGTATACGTCAAAGCTAAGTACTTCAGGTCCACTCGACCCTCGAAGAAACTCTCCGAAAAGAATCTGGGACCCTACCCCATTATCGCTCGTGTTGGATTGTTATCCTTCACTATCGACTACCTGACGCTATGAAGTCCATACAACCCCGTGTTCCACGTCTCGCAACTAGAACCCAGCAACTCCGAATACCATCCCCAACTGTGTCCAACCTCCACCTCCACCCGTTGAAATTGACGGAGAACCAGAGTATGAAGTGGAACAAATCCTAGACTCTAAACTGGACTACCGTAGGTGATGTCCGCTGCAGTATCTAGTCAGGTGGGCTGGCTACGAAGGCACGACGAGGAAACGTCCTGGCTCATAGCTACCGAATTAAGCAATGCCCCTGACTTGGTCGCGGATTTCCACAGAGTACCCCCACAAGGATGGTCCGTTGAGCGCCGTCCCACCCCGGAAATAAATGGACTTTTCGAGTTTACTCCGTCTATGCTATGAAAACTCACACTCACTCGATTCTAAGACGACACAACGGAAAATATATTTCAAAAAAAAAAAAGAGAGGGAGGGGGGACAGGAAAATCCGAAGTATGATACAGACACGGATAAACTAAAATAACGACTAAATGTTGTCGTCGTTCATCGCCCGGTTGACAAGGCTGGTCGTCGCGGTCTTGAGAACCTCGAACGACTCCTCCAGAACCCCGGACAAGTCCTGGACCTCCTTCGACATGGACTCCACTGCCGCGGTGTTTTCCTCTGGATCGCATCGACAATTCTCCGAGTTGATGGTCCAGGACCTCCACCAGCGGATCTTGACACGAGCTTGTCCACGGGGTGGGCGAGGTTTTGAGACGACCTGACGTCCGGCGTATCGTCCAGGACCTCGTCATCGGCCGGTTCTCCGAAATGGGCAGACTTTCTCTGTTTTCTTTTTCTCCACCTCGGGGAGACATTGCAGTCGACGCCGGCTTCTCGGACTCCGGTGCCTTCGGGTTCAAGTCGCACTTGCCCTTCGTTTCTGGCACCGGATGCACACTTGCTACGTCCGGTACCCAGCACGCACGTTCCCCAGCCTTGATACAGGCAGAGCAAGCCTTAGCCTGCTCTGCAGGTCTCCTCCGACCGACGCACATGCTGAGAGTGGTTACGGACTTGTCAGTACGGTTTTTAGAACGATAAGTGTTGTTACGCACCGTTGAGCTCTCCGCCTGCTGTGCCCGACGTGTCTCCTCCTCAACGCCTCTTCTCCGCTTCCAATCACGGAGTTTCCTCTCCTTGGCTGCTTTCTCTGAGCAGCCTCCTCGCCTTTCTACGCTCCTCGGCTTTCCGACGTTCCTCAGCCTCCTTCGCTTTCCGGACCTCCTCAGCTTGCCGGCGTTCTTCTTCTTCGATTGCTGCCTGCATGGCAGCATGCTGACACTGTCGTTCATCGAACTTTGCCATTTTCATGTCGGCGGGTTGTCCGATATTCTCGGAGCAGTTCATCATCGAGTACTTCCCAGGCGATGCCTGTGGGGTTGAGGGAAGGTTTGAGTCGGGAAGGGGGAGCCATAGCGTTTAGAGTTTAGGAATGGGCGTCTGGACTTTGACAAAACCCCGTCGAGCTCTTTTTACCATGAGGTTTTTCGGACTCTGACAATGCGGACTTCGAAACTCCGAAGCGACGCTTGAACACAACAAGTGCCTCGAGGGCTCGGCCCTAAGAGGGGGATACTGTCACATCTGTGATGCATGCGTAAGGTCCACACCGCAGTCCGACCATCTGAGTTGTCATTCTAGCCCTACAGGTTTCCGTTGTGAAACTCCGTTCCATCTTTGATTTGACTTATGATCTGTTTCTGTTTCTGTTTCCATATTTAGTATGTTTCTCTCGCGCTTCTAAGTGACTCGCTACACTACCGTACCCGTATGTCTTACTAATCCCCGTACCATCTGGCTATCCGGCGACTACCGACTTACCTTACTAATGGCTCACTAATATTGTTATTCATCCGTACTGCGTTCCGGTAGTCGCTACATCCCGGACATTGCATTGGACTTTTCTCTGTACTATAAAAGCTTTGTACATACGTCGTAGCACATCAGTTCGAATATCGAATAAGATACTCATCGATCTCACTCAACTCCAGACAGTCTCTGGATAGTTCCGACCTCTGGGACTTGGCAGGAAACTAGTGTACTAAGTTGTATGCTAAACTCCGACTACCTGGACTTTCACCCTAGCTTTCCCCTGCCCTTGGACCCCCTTGGAGACCGTTGAGAACCGGTCTTGACACACTAGCCCAACCCGTGACATGGCTGCTTCGCAGCCAGTCACCCCCCAGCTGCTTCGCAGCTGGCCCCCCCCCCCCGCTGCTGCTTCGCAGCTAAGTTGCCTCCCCTGCAGCTGCTTCGCAGCTGCCCCCCTGGCTGCTTCGCAGCCAGCCACCCCCCCTCGGCTGCTTCGCAGCTAGGTTGCCTCCCCTGCAGCTGCTTCGCAGCTGCCCCCCCTCCCTGGCTGCTTTGCAGCCAGTGACCCCCCAGTTGCTTTGCAGCTGGCCCCCCCCCCCCCTTGGCTGCTTCACAGCTGGGTTGTCCCCCTAGCTGGACTGCCTCCCCCCCTACCCCCATGGCATGGGGGTTTCATGCTACTTAGTAGTACTTACTGCAGTGCTTATTCTCATGTACCCACTGAGTTCTTAGTCTTGAGCTAAATCTTACTGAATGCCAGCTTGTAAATAGTTCAATTGGATGTTGATACATTATATATACACATATCTTTTCAGAAAGTGACATCTATAGTATGGTACATTCATACATTCAATCCTCTAAAAACTTCATTGAACACCACATTTGTGGCTTTGTTTGTTTGCTGCCCTTGGCCACCATATAATACTTTGATGTTCCTTGGATGAGTACATCTGGAGAGAGCCACATATAATTGTCCATGAGAGAATACAGGGGTCCTCAGGTCAAGGCCCACATGCTGGACCGTCTGGCCTTGTGATTTGTTGATGGTCATTGCATAGGCCAGACAAACAGGGAATTGCAGACAGCGCAGAGGAACTGGAAAGTCATCTTGATTGGCATCCAGAGCCATGCGAGGGATCAGCACCACATCATCGTTAGCATCTCCATCCCTTCCCTGCAGCACATGACACTCCAATATACGACGGGTGGATCTGACCAAGACCAGTCTGGTACCATTGTAAAGGCCATGGATGGGGTCCAGGTTGCGAAGAAGCATGAGGGGTGCACCAGGCTTCAACTCCAGTTCATGAAGAGGAAATCCTGATGGTTCAAGTGTGTTCAGCACCTCCCTTGGAATGTACATATTGGTTGTCAGTGACAGAGTCTGCACTCCTGCACACAACCTTCTCCCCAGCAACTTTCCCCAGAATGGTGGAGTTGATTTCATGGACTTCAGCATTCCTGGCAGATAGAATGGTGCGATCCAAGAAGTACTGGTGCTGTGGAGGGTGGTTCTGAGGAGGGTTGAGGAGGTCTGCATACATGGCATTGATGAGGGAGTCCAAGTCACCACCATAGGATATGTGGGGTGGAAGTTCTATCTCTCTTTCTGTTACACTAATGTGCAATAGCTGCTCTGCCTACTGGTTACACTCAGGATTCCTTCCAAGTTGCATGTTCTGATGGAGGTGATGAAGTTGCAGTGCAGGCCAGAGATTGGAATGGCACAGAGTGGCCCCCACTATCTGCTCTCTGGAGCCATGAGGGACAACAGGGAGGGTTTGCCTAAAGTCTCCCCCAAAGAGAGTGGTGATTCCCCCAAATGGATGGCCCTCCTGCAGTAGATCACGAAGTGTGCGATCCACACACTCCACCACATGGCGATGCTGAGTTGGCACTTCATCCCAAATGATCAGGGCAGTTTGCTGAAGCAGCTGATGGTTAAGGTCATCCTTTTTGATGGCACAGGAGCTGGCCTCATGACAGGGAATGGGGATCTTGAAGCGGGAGTGTGCAGTCCGACCACCAGGGAGCAGGAGAGAGGCAAGGCCTGTGGATGCAACACAGAGGACAATTTTGCTGGCATGAACTGAAGCAGCAATGAGTTTGGCAAGGTAAGTCTTCCCACACCCTCCTCCACTGTGCACAAAGAATGAGGACCCAACTGGCTGCTGCACTGAAGCCATGACTGCATCATAGAGTGCCCTCTGCTCTTGATTGAGGGTGGGCAGGCCAGCCTGCACAAAGTGATGGAGCTCCTCCTGGTCATATGCTCTCTGCTCAGCAATGAGTCTGTTCCCCTCATCAATCTGCCATTGCCTCTGGGGTCTGGGCATGGTAGGGAAGTCATCTAAGGATCATCCATTCCTCCTAAGATCCTCAGTGATGAGATGAAGGCCATAATCAAAGATCTGCTCCTCAGTGGGGTTTTCAATGTGGAGATGATGGATGAGGCGGTGGTGCAGATCATCACAGAGGTTGGCCCTGGACTCCTCCCACAGCACATGAGGGTCCACTGGATGACAGTGGACCAGGATGGTGACGAAGAGACGACGCAATTGGAATCCAGTATGAAAATGAGCAGCTTCCTGCAAGCACAGCAACCACTCCCTGTCATCCTGCAGCAGACCCAGAGCACGGCAAGCCTCCTTGAAGTTTTCATGGAGGTGACCATTCACAGTACGAAGATCTTCATAGGAGGTGGCACCTAAGACATGAATGGTAAGCAAAAAAATCATAGCAGAGTGGTATGGATGAGAACACACACCTTTGACAGCAGTGAGCAGCAGGCGCAAGTAAAAGCATTCACCAGCAGTGGGAGGAATGGCATACATCCTTCCAATGACCTTGTACCTCTGATGGACCTTCCACTTCCTTTCAGTCTTCATCCACACAAAGCCCTTTGGGAAATCCTGGTAGAGATGCTCCCTTGCACCAGCGGCAATGAGGACTGGATCTGCATTGGCCTTGAACCATCCAAGAAGAGGTGAATCCCTTGCATTCTCAATGACATCAGCAAGCTGATCTTCAGCACTGAATGCCACAACCTGATGGCCTGGGAGATGAACAGGCAGACGGTATACAGCTGGCCATTCCTGATGCATGGGGAACTCAAAGATGTTGTGGCAGGCTTCATTTGCAGAGATATATCTGGCATCCAGGTAGGAGCGAATCTCATTGTGACCCTGAGTCTGCAAGGTGGCACAGTCTGGACCCTTGTAGATGTACTTGTGGATGTACTTGACAGCCTTGATGGATCCACAGACCTCCAGGTTGATGTGACAGTTGAACTCCACCAGCAATTCTCGAGGATGAGGGACCACATGAGTGTTGTCAAAGGTGTCACCATTCTTCTCTACAGTCCTGCCATTCTGAGGGCGAGCATACTCTGGATAGCCATCCTCCTTTATGAGAGTATCATCACGGAACGACTTTGGGAAGCACTTCTTGCAGACATTGTTCTCCAGACATCTTTGTGGACTGCAGGGGCCATGGAGCATGGACTTGGAGACAACCTCATGGAGCTGGGGATGGAGGGCAGGGTCTGGGATCTGAGCTGAGATGATGGCGTCAATCTGCTCCACAGTCTGAATCTTGTCCTGGTCCTCAAGGAAGATAAGGAGGTGCATGTGAGGGAGGCCACGCTTCTGATACTCGATGGTGTACACAAAGCCTGCCACAGCTCCAAAGTAGCCATCACGAATCTTCTTCAGCAGAGCCTGCTGCTTGGCATGGAAAACCCTTGCCACCAGGTCAGGACAATCCACAGTTTTCTGCCCTAACAAAGTGGACAATGTCAGAATGAGGGGGATGTATGCAAAGCAAGTCATGTACATACCTGGAAACAAGTTGTCCACAATCTCAGGCCAGCTCCCATTTGCAGTCATGGTCAGGAAGAGATCAGGCTTTCTGTACTCCCTGCAGATGGCAAGAGAATCCTGGAGGAGTTGCTGCATGTAACGTACACTTCCCTTGTGAGAGGAGGGAAGGATGACCATGCGACCAACATCTGCCATGTCAGGTGGGTGATCATCTGCCATCCTGTCCTGCAGCCCACCATACAGCTCAACTCTGAGTTTCTTCTGGTTGTTGGCAACCCAAGTGAGATTGGACTGGTCAACAGAGGCCCAGGCATCACAAACCAGCTGCTGGAACAATCTACCACCATGGAAGAGATTGGCTGGCTCCACTGCAGGAGGACGGACATGAAGAGATATGCATACCAGAGAAGCTGAGTCACTTTTTGGCACGCAAATTTCTACCCCCAGGATTGTGCAGAGGAATGTTGAGATGCCAGCCCTCCTCCCCATGAGGAAACAGAAGTACATAGTGCAGGCAGAGATAGGCAGGATGAAGTTGGCTGATGCGACGCAGTCCTCCACCTTGAAGCCGAAGGATGATGTCCCTTTGAGCTCTAACCTCCTCAGATCCATCTCCAGGAACAACGGCAGCAATCTCCTCTACTGTTGGTAGGTTGTATCTTCGACCATCAGTGCCCTGCTGGAGTGTCAGACACACCCTCATATCAGTGTGCTCCTCTGGTGGTTTTGCCCTCATGATGTCATGTGCCTGCTTGTACAAAGGGGCATGTGGATGATTGTCCATGAGGATGGTGTGGAGACTTAGCATGACTGCAGGGTCCAGCTGTGGATTGCGGTGAGTATGTCTCTCTGTTGCCTCCTGAGGATCATAGATGTAGAGCTGGGCATATGAGGGCTCCCCCTCAGCCTCTGGTAGAAGGGCCCCAATCAAGTGGTGAAGGGCACCATGGACACGGAAGGACATTGGTCCAGACCCTTGAACAGTCTGAGGTTCAGCATTGACACCCAAGGAGGTAAATGCCAGAGCAGCATTGTATTGACGAATTTTCTCCCTAAACCTTGGGTCCTCAAAGTGTGCCTGTAGACCTGGGGGCCATCTCCTTATGGGAGGGAGATTGACCTGGCCCTGAAGGCAACACATGCCAAAGCGTGGCCTTGCATTGCTGGAGTTGCTCAGCCTTTCAGCCATGAAATGTAGAGCATGGCAGTTTGGACACTGGATACTCATAGGTCCAAGATAGTGGGGCTGGACAGGTTCAGCATATGGCCTGCCACCAGGTGGAAGGTGACGTGGATTGGGGGGTCCAGGAGGAGGGGGAGGGGGAGGAGGGGGGGGAGGTCCAGGAGGTCCAGGGGTCTAGGGGGTCCAGGGGGGGGAGGGGGGGGGAGGTCCAGGAGGTCCAGGGGTCCAGGGGGTCCAGGGGGAGAGGGGGGGAGGTCCAGGAGGTCCAGGGGGTCCAGGGGGTCCAGAGGGTGGAGGTGGTGGAGGGTCAGGGAAGGCCAGATCATCATTGGCACCAGGATTCTGTTCAGCAGTCCTTTGACGATGTCTCTCCTCATCCTGAGCATAGTGTTCACCTGAAAGTCTTCCAAACTCATTCAGTGCTTGGGACAGATGCTGCTGTTGCTCCAATTCTCTCTGATGCTGAGTCTGATGTTCCTCCTGCTGCAAGTGCAACTGGTGTTCCCTCTGCCTCTGCTGGTTCTGCTGCTGCCACTGCTGCTGCTGCACCTGCAATAGCTGGAACTGATGGAGTTGTCTCCTTTCCTCCTCCTGCTGCTGCAACAATTGTTGGTGTTGGTGATCCTGAACCTGACGATCTGCCTCAGGGATTCTCTTGACGTCTCCTACATCTCTCTCGACGTTCTGCATGATCCTGCTCAAAATTTGTTGGAGGGTGGCTGCATAATCCACTCGTGGAGGAGCAGGAATGTGGTGGGGGTGGGCTGGTGGTGGGTATCCAAAATATTGCCTGTGCATTTCCTCCATGCCTGGCTGCATGACTGCAGGGTGCTGAGCAGGTGGCAGTGGCTGAAATGCAAGGGAAGTGGCTGAGGGAGCAGCAGGATTCATGGGATAAGGCACCATGGGAGGCAGGTGAGGAGGTTGGGGTGGAATCATGGGGTGCATGCGCGAAAGCATTGAACCTCATGGTGTTCAATCAGATGACGTGGCAAACCAGGATATTGAGCAACAGGGACAGGAGGGTGATCCTGAAATATCATCATTGGTTAGCCATGATTATGCTATGTGTCTCTATTGAAAGTATACACACCAGAAGTGCCTGAGGGAGATTTGGTAAATTTGGGACAGGGCCTTGTGGGTGGCGACGTTGGGGGGGAGAGCCCAGAGTACGGTCACGCTCAGATTGGCGAGCAGCATTACGTGCTCATTGAGG
>JANFAA010000131.1:0-68460 GCA_024663435.1 Pisolithus sp. B1 | reverse complement strand
TTCCCCACCTCGAATCCGGCTGTGATGTTGTCAGCCAAACACGACTGCGAACTCGATGGTTATTTACCGTTATCGAGAACAATGTCGCACCGTGCCACGAGCCCTGCCCGAGGTTGCAAGCTCTCGATGTGTTCCCACGCACTCTCTTGATCGTCCTTGAGAATGTACTCCTTCCTGACTCGTTGGGCATCTCTCCCAACTCTTGAAATTGCTCAATGTCGCAAGGAGCGAGGTGTATCAAGAAAGATAGATCCTAGCTCCTCGCAGTCAATTTTGGCTGTTCAGCGACGTTACTGGGCCCCATTCTTCTTACCGTAGCATTTCCCCTAAACATCGAAGCTACTGCGACAACTCGACTGGACGTGAGAATAGCCACGCACCATAGACACATCTGTACCATTTCCTTGAAGAGAACGAGAAGTTTAGCAGGGTCTACAAGGCTGTCCTTCTCGCTATCCATATCGTGCATCATCGTTGCTATCTCTATAGATACGTGATCAACACTCTTGCACTGAAGGATAGTACACTCGCCAGTGCTCACGATATACGGCAGTTGCACTGTTTCGGAATGTTTCTTCCTTCTTTGTGCGGAATGGATCAAAATCCGCCCAGTAAGTGGTCTGCTTAAAGTAGGAACGAATTAGGCGGTATCTAAACAGTTTGGTGAGTAGATCAGATCATTTTCACAGAAGAAATGTACAGGTAACTTCTGTGAATGGTCGGATACTAAAGTGAGTAAAACCGGTCCGGATTTACACAGATATCTTACTCTGCAAAAAGCCACGGCACAACGAACCACGTATTCTTCCCGATCCGGGCAAGCTTCTCTAGCTCGGAGTTGTACTCGTCAACATAGAATTCTCCGTCTTCTGGTATCTTTCTGTAAGTCCGTGATATCAGCACTCACTGACGTATGTCTCCATTCCACAAGCTCACTCGAGTTCCTGATCGCTTTCCATGCGATGCTTAAGTCGGATAACCTTCGAGATGATCTCTTCCCCCTCATTGATCTTCAGGTCAGCAGCAGCTTCGCCCAATCCACCGCTAGCGAGAGTATCATCGGAGGCAGCTGCGAGAGTACCATCGATCAATTGGTGGATGTGATCAACTAAATTGGCGATGATGGCCGGCCAATGTATGACTAGTGTCTCGTGGCTACCGAGTCTTTACTGTGAAGCGTGTCGGCCGTAGATTGAGGGACGAGCGACACTTACGCGAAACTGGGGTCGGGTAGTAAGAGTAGCATCGTAGCGTACAGGGAAGTCCGCGTTAGTTTCGTGGGGTCGGACGTGCTTACCTGTTCTTGTCTTGGAGATCATGAGGAGGAAAAGGTGCGTCAAACATGTTGAATCTGCGATGTAGACTGTGGGTTATTTTCGTGTTGTATTGAGTGCCAATCTATAGGAAGGTCGTAGGTACAGACAGTCCCAGAGCAACGGGATCTAGTCGGAATAATTATGTAATCCAGTAAAACCGCATCCGAACGCGGAGCGTCGCCGTACGATCGCATTCCCATTCGATATGTACATGTTGGCGTAGTCATGTGAGTGGACGTTGTTTAACCGCTCACATGCGTACCGACATGGACCTCCGGATGTCCACCTAATGCCGCGAGATGCGAGACGCGCAAGGGCCAACTCTACAAGCAGGTACCACCGGGTCTGTCTCGACGGGGTAACAGGCGCATCAACCTTGACCGGGTAACTGATTACACATTATCAAGCAAGCTCGTCAAGGCCATTCTGTCACACAGTTCTGCCGCTGGAACCTGTCCAGCATCATATCTTCCGCGTGGCTGTTCCCAACCTTGTCGCAGCTATTTTTTGGGGTAGCCTCAGACGCTCCAGGCATTCCTCGTTATCCAAAATAAGCACCTCAGCGATACATTAAGAACCGGGCGCAAGGTTCGAGTCAAGGGGTCCCCCGACAATATCGCGTACACGTGTGTTCATTGCGGTAATTCCATGGTCTTAGGTTGGTGGAACCTCTATTCCCCATGCCAGATGCTGGATCAGTAAGTTGCCATACTGGCCGACCGATTATCACATGGACACGAGTGCCAGTATTATGGAAAGCGCTCAGTATACGGATACTACCCCGTCGCCCCTAATCTCTCGATGGATTCAGCCTAGTCTTCTCAATGGCGGGAACGCTAACTCTTTTTAGATTGCATCGTGGGCTGCGCAAACCCGCTAGGACAATCATCCAGTACACGAGGTAGAGTATATTAATGGTGCGTGTACGCACTCAGATGCACCATCTCTCATGTCTTCGGTGATTGATTCAGAGGCTACCATCAATGCGTTCATCGACACTATACGTCCGAATTTCGACTATATCATTACAATCAGTGCTTTTTCTGCTTGTTTGTTTACCCTCTTTGTACTCCTTCTTGCACTCTCCACGAAGGAGTCTCGTCGCCGCGTCGTATTCCGACTAAATGTGCTTGCCATCTGTATCGCCCTAACGACGAGCATACTCGCTGGCCTAAGCAATGGGAAGGCCATAATCGACCCATTTAATCCGGTATTGACAAATATCTTCATTGCTGCAAGCGCCTTCGTGTACTTCCCGCCGTTACTGTATGACTCAATATTGTTGACTCGCGTCTGTGCTCTCTACCCCCCGTCCAGCACGCCTCCAGCCACTCTACTAAAGATTTTCGCATTCCCATTTTGTGTCAAATGCGCTCGGGCAGTATTCATCGTGCGTTACCTCGTCTATATGTTTTTATACCATTGCACACTGATTCTGTTTGCAGACTCTCTGCATCAAAAACATTATCAGGTCTGTTACAGCCACAGCTACCGGGGTTCTCGTCCAGGATGTGGCCACCATGTGGTTTCGCAATCCCAACATCATTTCTGAATGGACGCTACAAATAGTAGACAACATGTGAGTTGACTAATGTCGAAACACTCCATTGGAAGGTTTGACTGTTTGGATTTTGACAGGTATTCTGTTAGCCTTTTCCTTTACAACCTTCATGTCCGGGCAAGACCATTGAAAATCAGTGAGCTCTTTCTTACCATGTCTTCGCAGGAGGGCTGATGGATATGCAGGGGGTGGCATACCAAATCGAATATACCAAGTTTTCTGCGTTTCCGTGGCCAACTTCGTCTTCCCTGTCGCGCTCAACATTACACTACTCATCTTTGTCACGAGTGATCATACCCCCAATACTGGCGGCGGGCTGCTACTCTTGATCAACAACTATGTAACCGTCGTCGGTGTATTGTGCGCAACGATCTGGTTCTCAAGATTGGACACTAGCAAGGAGCCTCCTTCGGGCGAAATACTACGGCTCAAACTGAACTTAATGAGGGCTCCTACTAGTGGTGGGATGAGAGGGGGCGAAATGACGGTAATTGGGACGGGGGCTCTCACACTTGACCCATGGCAAGTGTAGACAGTGAAACTCCGGTGGACTCCAAGCGACTCCCCGCAGTGATGGTCATTTTATAGCGTGATTCCAAATCCCTCCGAAATCAAAGCCATACGACCATTTGCTGTATCTCTTTACTCATAGCACGCTCGCTTGTAATACTTGTTAGAGCGATAGGCTACGAGCATTACCAACTGCATGCGTTGCACTGATATATGGTAACTTAGTTATGTAACAATTGGTCTGTATTCGTGTGCTTATTGGGCCGTACGCGTCGGTGGCCTTCGGCATATCTACGTCCGCCACGGAGAACTGGTACTAATGGATGGACACATCGGTGTTGGTTGAGCCTGGACTTCAACGAAAAAAATAAAATAAAAACATCAGTTCAATTGTTACATCTGAATCGTGGGAAAAGACGCTGTCATGCGCATACAACAGCGGCACACATGTAGTTTATCGATATGCAGGTGCCATCGACCATCATTTCAAGAAGTGAGGTCTGCCGGTGCGCTGCGGATGGGACTGGTACATTACGCTAAGATATGCAAGCTCTCCTACTCCAGGTTTGGGAGTTGCTTCCCAGTGCTTTTGAGGAATACGGCTCAGTCGATCAGCAACGGCTTTACAAGTTAGGATAATGATTTGATGGCCGAGCCCTTCCATTATTATCAGGTAGTCCGTGTACAACGATGGAGCTAAAAGATTCCGGATTAGTGTCTTAGTATTATGAATCTCTGTAATGGTGTTCACCTGACAGCCTTCTACTCTCCGTCTGCATAGGATGGGAATTGTGGTTTACCATTATCGGGAACAAAGTTGCATCGTGCCAGAAAGATCATAAACTCGCTAGTGCTCACGATATACGGCAGTTGCATTGTTTCGGAATGCTTCTTCCTTCTTCGCGCGGAATGGATCAAAATCCGTCCAGTAAGTGGTCCGCTTGAAGTAGGAACGAATTAGGCGGTATCTAAACAGTTTGGTGAGTAGACCAGATCATGTTCACAGAAGAAACGTACGGGTAACTTCTGTGAACGGTCGGATACTAAAGTGAGCAAAACCAGTCTGGATTTACACAAATATCTTACTCTGCAAAAAGCCAGGGCCCAACGAACCACGTATTCTTCCCGACCCGGGAAAGCTTCTCTAGCTCGAAGTTGTACTCGTCAACATAGAAATCTCCGTCTTCTGGGATCTTTCCGTAAGTCCGTGATATCAGCACTCATTGACGTATGTCTCCATTCCACAAGCTCACTCGAGTTCCGGATCGCTTTCCATGCGATGCTTGAGTCGGATAACCTTCGAGATGATCTCTTCCCCCCCATTGATCTTCAGGTCAGCAGCAGCTTCACCCAACTCACCGCTAACGAGAGTGTCATCGGAGCCACCTGCGAGAGCACCATCGATCAATCGGTGGATATGATCAACTAGATTGGCGATGGTGGCTTGCCAATGTATGACTAGTGTCTCGTGGCTTCCGAGTCTTTACTGTGAAGCGTGTTGGCCGTAGATTGAGGGATGAGCGACACTTAGGCGAAACTGGCGTCGGGTAGTAAGTAGCGTACGAGGAAGTTCCGCGTTATTTTCGTGGGGTTGGATGCACTTACCCGCTCTTGTCTTGGAGAGCATGAGGAGGAAAAGGTGCTTTAAACATGTGAAACTTGCGATGTAAATTAGGAGTTATCCTTGTGTCGTACTGAGTACCAATAGGTCAACCGGTCATCCGGTCAGACCTACTACGGACAATCCCGGAGCAATGCGGGCCTAATACTCCTAATCATTACGTAATCCAGTAAAACCGTGCTGACATGGATCTCTCCGGATGTCCATCCACCTACATAAGTGACGTGAGATGGCGAGACGCGCAGGGGCAAACTATACAAGCAGGTGGGTTTGTCCGATCAACGGGGTAACAGGTGCATCAACCTTGTCCGGGTAACTGGTTACACATTACCAACCAAGCTCGTCGAGGCCATTCTG
Organism: Pisolithus sp. B1; assembly: GCA_024663435.1. Taxonomy (NCBI): domain Eukaryota; kingdom Fungi; phylum Basidiomycota; class Agaricomycetes; order Boletales; family Pisolithaceae; genus Pisolithus; species Pisolithus sp. B1. The sequence continues at coordinate 63,095 of JANFAA010000131.1, read as the reverse complement.
CCACACAGTTCTGCCGCTAGTGGAACCCGTCCAGCGTTATATCTTCCGCACAGCTGTTCCCAATTTTGTCGCAGCTCAATTTTTTTGGTAGCCTCAGACACTCCGGGCGTTCCTCCTGACCCAAAACTAGCACTCCGGCGAAATATTAAGAACTGGGCGCGATCTTCGAGTCCAGAGGTCCCCGACAACATCGCATACACGTGTGTTTGTTTCTGCAACTCCACGGTCTTATGTTCGCGGAACCTTTATGACCTCCGCGCAGATGTTGGATCGGCGAGTCTTTTCCCTTCAATGTTGAAAGTACAGTTGCAGCTTCCATACTGACCGGTCGATTACGACATGGAACACAGCGGTGACAGTATGGAAAGCGCTCATTAGACAGGGAGATCAATATGTGATCTTGTGATTTCAAGTATGGGTACTACCTCATAACTAGCAGTGGCATTCGGACTAGTCCTTTCAATGAGGTGGATGCTAAACTCCTTTCAGACTACATCGTGTGCTGCGCAAACCAGCCAGGGCCCAGGGCAATCGTCTAATATCTGAGGTAGAGTATATTAGTGGTGCATGCACGCATTCAAATGCACCATCTCACATGTCTTCAGTGACCAATTCAGACGCTGCCATTAATGCGTTCGTCAACGCTATACATCCGAACCTCAATTATATCGTTGCAAACACCGCCTTTTCTGCTTGTCTATTTACCCTTGCTGTAGTCCTTCTTGCGCTCTCCACCAAGGAGTCTCGACGCCGTGTGGTATTCCGACTGAATTTGTTCGCCATCTGTCTCGCCCTAACGATGGGCATATTTGTTGGCTTAATCAATGGGAAGGCATAGTTGACCCATTTAATCAGGTATCGACAAGTATGTTCATTACTGCAGTCGCCTCCATTTACTTCCCGCCGTTACTGTATGACTCGATATTGTTGTGTCGCCTCTTGGCCCTCTATCCCCCTGCCAGAACATCTCTAGTCACTCTATTAAAAATTTTCACGTTCCCGTTCTGTGTTAAATGTGCTCGAGTGGTGGTTATCGTGCGTCAAGTTGTCAGCGCGTTTTTAGTTACACTGTACACTGATTTCATTTGCAGACTTTTCTTATCTATGAAAATAGTAAAGCAGCTACGACCACTGAGGTTCTCGTCCAAGATGAGGCCAATGTCTGGTTTCGTGACCCCTGGCTTATCGCTGAATGGACACTGCAAATATCAGACAACATGTGAGTTGACAAATGTCGAAGCACTCCATTGGAAGGCCTGATCATTTACGTCTCGAAAGGTATTCTGTTAGCCTCTTCCTTTACAACCTCCATGTTCGTGCAAGACCATTGAAAAGCAGTAAGCTCATTTTGACTAAACCATTGTAGGACTGACTGATATACAGAGGGTGGCATACCAAATCGGATACGCCAAGTTTTCTACGTTTCTTTAGCCAATTTCATCTTCCCTCTGGTGTTTGACATAGCACAACTCATCCTTGTTTTGACTGATCATTCCCCTAATACCGGCGGCTTGCTAGTCTTAATCAACAACTATGTAACCGTCATGGGTGTAATGGGTGCAACAATCTGGTTCTCAAGATTGGAGTGGGCTTACACTCACAAGGAACCGCTTTCTGACGGAATGCTACGACGCCCGCCAGAGTTGCCGATGGCTCCTGCTAGTGGCTGGATGGGGAGAGGCGAAATGGTGGTAATTGGGACGAGGGCTCTCACACTTGACCCGTGACGAGTGTAGACAGGGAGGCTCCAATGGACTCCGAGCAACTCCCCACAGCGGCGAGGGGATAAGCACTTTATAACATGATTTTCAACCCCTTCGAAACCAAAGCCATATAACCACTTGTTGTATCTCTTTACCCACGGCATGCTTGCTTGCAATACTTGCTAGATATTCTCGTCTGGGAAGTCACGAGGATAAGGCGCCTGAAACATGTTACCCTTGCGATGGGAGTCGTGAATATTATCATGTCCCACCGGGTGCTTGGCGCCGCCACTGGTGGCACTTCCCGAGTCAGCTATGGCGCTATTAAAGTTCCGAGCATCGCCGTACGATCGCATTCCCATTCCATGCATACATGGCGAAGTCAATGCGATCACGCGCGTCAACGTTACCCAACCGCTCACGTGCATCCTGACATGGCTCTCCGGCGCCCCGATGTCCACCTAGGGCCGTGAGATAGCGAGACGCGTAGCGGGCGCACTATACAGGCGGGTTCGTTTACAATGGATAATAAGTCATCCCTTCCCGGATAGTTGGCTACATATTATCAACCAAGTTCGTCAAGGCCGTTCTATCACATGTTTCTGCAGATGGAAATCAGCCGGCGTTATATCTTCCAGGTGGCTATTTCCAACCTTGTCGCAGCTAAAAGTTTTTTTTTTTTTGCAACCTCAGGCCTCCAGGCATTCCTTGTATTTGATAACTCGCACCCTGGCGGTATATTAAAGACTGGGCGCAAGGTTCGTGTCAGAGGGGTCCCCAACAATATTGTGTACACGTGCATTTATTGCAGTAATTTCACAGTCTTAGGTTGGTGAAACTTCTATCCCCCGTGTTAGATGCTGGATCAGTGAGCCATGCTACTTCAAATTTGCAAGTGCAACGACAGTTTCCATGCTGGCCGGCCGATTACGATGTGAGGTACGGTGCCGGTATGGAAAGCGCTCAGTAGATAAGAAGATCGATATGTAATCCTGTACGGATACTACGCACCCCACCGCCGCCATCAGGGAACCGGCAATTGGGTTTATGACTGGTTCTGACTAAAAACCCATTTACTGATGGCCACTGATCTCTATGGATTTAGCCTAGTCGTCTCAATGGCATGAGCGCTGACTCCTTTTCGATTGTGCCATGGGCCGTGCAAACCCGTTTGAACAATCATCCAGTCATGAGATAGAGTATATTAGTGGTGCGTGTCACGTATGCACTCAGGTGCACCATCCCACATGTCATCGGTGACCGATTCAGAGGCTACTGTTATTGCATTTATCAACACCATACGTCCGAATTTCGACTACATGGTTGCAAACACCGCTTTTTCTTCTTGTCTGTTTACCCTCTTTGTACTCCTTCTTGCACTCTCCACGAAGGAGTCTCGTCGCCGCGTGGTATTCCGGCTAAACGTGCTTGCCATCTGTATCGCCCTAACAACGAGCATACTCTCTGGCCCAAGCAATGGGAAGGCCATAGTCGACCCATTTAATCCGGTGTCGAAAAATGTCTTTATTGCTGCAAGCGCCTTCGTATACTTCCCGCCGTTACTGTATGACTCAATATTGTTGACTCGCCTCCTTGCTCTCTACCCTCCCTCGAGCACTCCTCCAACCACTCTATTGAAAATTTTCGCGTTCCCATTCTGTGTCAAATGTGCTCGGGTGGCAGCTATCGTGCGTCAACTTGTTGATAATTTTTTTTAGGTCCATTGTACAATGACTCTGTTTGTAGACTCTTATCATCTATGACATTGCTAAGGCTATTACAGCTACGACCACTGAGATTTTTTCCCAGGAAGCGGCCACCGTCTGGTTTCGCAATCCCAACATGATTGCTGAGTGGACGATGCAAATATTGGACAACATGTGAGTCGACTAATAACTACGCACCCCATTGAGAGGCTTGACTTTCTCCATCCTGAAAGGTACTCTGTTAGCCTCTTCCTTTACAACCTGCATGACCGTGCAAGACCATTGAAGAGCGGTGAAATCCTACTCACTACGTCTTCACAGGGGTACTGATGGATATGCAGAAGGCGGCATACCAAATCGAATACGCCAATTTTTCTACGTTTCCCTGGCCAACTTCGTCTTCCCTCTCGCGTTTAACATTACACTACTTGCCTTTGTCGTGATTGATCCTACCAGCAATCCTGTCGGCGGCCTGCTACTCTTGATCAACAACTATGTAAGTGTCATGGGTGTAATGTGCGCAACAATCTGGTTCTCGAGACCGGAATGGACTCAGAATCACAAGGAATCTTTATCTGAAGACATGTTACGGTGCGAGCTGAACCTTCCGAGGGCTCCTGTCGGTAGCAGGATGGGATGGGATGAAGTGGTCGTAATTGGGACCGGGACTTTCACGGTTGATTCCACAAGTGTAGACAACGAGGCATCGATGGACTCAAAGCAACGCACTGCAGCGATGACAGAGGATAGGCATTCCATAGTGTGATCCAAATCTCTTTACATACGTACTAAATGGAATTAAAATCCTACGGCGATCCGTTTTATCTCTCTTCACCCACGGCGCACTCGCTTACAGTACTTGTTGGAGTGATAGGGTACCACTACATGCTGACTGCGCTCTCTGCACCAATACACGTGTAATTAGAAATTGATTTGTACTTGTGTTCTTGTTTTGGATCTCCGTGGTCAAAGAAATTGGCCACTACTGCAAACGCACAGAAGCTGGCGCGAGATCCTCAGGATCTAACGGTCTGGGAGTGCCAACACATCGGCGCAACCTGCAGTGCGGCGTCACACGCTGAATTGTAATGGCACAGCTGTGTCCGGCATCAGGAGGATTGGCGCTGTTAGACTCGGACGGGTCACACTGTTAATTCGGCCCGGAGTTCAATGAAAAAATGAAATCATACTCATGAGCTCGACCACTAAATTTATATGTATATTGAGGCAAGATAGCCTCTATCTTGTCCTCATTCACTTGATCACTGGAGAGAGTTGTGGCCCCGCGAATATTTATCCCTATCGTGGTACAAGATAAACAAGATACCTACTTACAAAGTTCGGCCATAACCACAGTCGTACATAGCTCAGCCCTACGCAAGTGCCCTTCGCCATCATTTTAAGAAACATTGACTGCCAGTTCACTGCGGGTGGGACCAGTAAATCACACCAAGGTGTACCCACTCTCCTTTTCCCAGGTGAGGAGTTGCTTGGGGTCCGTACCAGGATCCAAGCCTGTAGTACCATATGGGACGAACCCTTTTCCTATTAATGCAACTGGGCTCCTACTCTTCTCACCACCGAGACGGTCCCTTCCAAGATTAGGTTTGGGCGTATTGAGCATGTGCTCAGGTGACGGTTCGTTACGAGTGCGAACCCATTCTGATCCCGAGAACCACAGTGTCGCGCACAAAACCCCCAGGACAGTTATGTAGTTATTGATCAAAAGCACCATTCCGCCGGCGGTAGTAGACCAATCGGTCGTCGCGAAGACGATTTGTGCAATGTTGAAGATAAGAGGGAAGATAAAATTGGCCACAGAAATATAAAAGACTTGGCGGATGCGTTCCGCAATGCCCCGAGCTGCACGTTGGGGAATGCGCGCGTTATTCGTCATTCCTCCACAAAGAAGCAATGTGGTATACTCGCCTCTTTTTATCGACGACGTGCGGATGTGAAGGTTGTAAAGGAAAAAGCTGACAGAATACCTTCCGAAGAGTATATGCCCAGCAGATCACATAGAGGGATGCCAACTTACAGGTTGTCGACGATTTGCATCGTACACTCAGTGACCAGATAAGGGCTACGGAACCAGTTAGTGGACTGGTTCTGGATGAGAGCCTCGGTGGTCGTCCCAAGAACGGCAAAGCCACGAACACCCATGGTCTGCGCAAATCATCCAGAAATGAAAGCAAACGTCAATGAAAGGACTCACAATAGCAGCCACTCGAACACATTTGACACAGAATGGGAATGCAAATATTTTCACCAGAGTAACTGCAGGTGTGCTGCCGATGGGATAGACAGCAAATAGGCGAGTCAGCAACATTGAGTCATACAGTAACGGGGAGCAGGAAAGGAAGGTGACTGCAGCAACGGAGACACTTTTCGAGACCTGATTAAATGGGTTGACTACGGCTTCCCCAGTCATCAGACCAATCAATGCACTCGTGGTTAGGGCGAGACATATAGCAACCACATTTAGCCGGAATACCAGGCGACGTCGAGACTCTTTGGTGGAGAGTGCAAGAAGGGTTATAAAAAGGGTGAATAGACAAGTAGAGAAGGCAGTGGCTGCAACGACATAGCCAAAAGCCGGACGTACGGCGTTGACGAACGCGTTGATGGTAGCCTCTGAATTCGTCACCGAAGACATTTGTGAAGTGGTCATCTGAAAGCATATGCGTACCGCTAATATAGTACCCCGTGCACTGGATGAGCATAAGTTGATTTGCACAGCCCATGAGCTCCTGCCTTTCCATAGATTAGTGAAACGTACAAACGTTGGCTGCTCTTCCTTGCCCAGTCATTGAAGAGCGCTTTCTCCTACTCTGTCTGCCTGGAAGGTAACTGCCAATTACTGGTTACTCGTGAAATAAGAGTAATAAAGCTCACGAGTCCAACGGGTGTTTTGTAGATGGGACGTACGTGCGGGGGAAACTGGGGTTCCAGTCTTTCACTGGCAGGGGATGATGGAATTGTCGTTGAGACCTCATGACTTGAACTTTGCGCCCAGTTCTTGATACGTGATGGAAAGTTGAGGCTAGCTTTGAACGTTTGAACTTTGGATACCGCTAGCCAGTCGACCCGAAACGGCTTTATGAGCTAGGATAATGATTTGGTGGCCAAGCCCTGACTATTATCAGGTAGTTTGCGCCCAAGGATAGAGCTGAAAGACCCAGAATTGGTCTAATTCCCCACTGACATTGATATTTATTACTGTAAATGGTGGACACCGACATCGCAGTGACTCGTACATATAGCTGATGTATTTTTCCGTAGCGATTATGAATCGTAAACTCTCCAAGCGTCTTACTTTCACAAACCTCTACAACGGTACCTGCCTGACAACCTTCTACTTTCCGTCTGCACTGGTATAGACAGGGATCGTGTGGAAAACATACTGATGCATTTAGCTGTCGGATTTGGGCTCAGGAAATGGCGTCAACAGAATACCAGTGTACCACAGCCTGTTAGGAACCCGTCCACGCAGAAAAGGATATAATAACTTAGGTTACGTTCGGCTCTCGGAGGCTGTAGGAGATGATCGTACCACTCCAAAATGTACATTCGGCCACACGTTTTTCGCTGAATTATTGGGGGTTACAGTTCCGTTATTAAACTGCAAGGTGCGGACCAGAAATCTTATGTTATAAGCACACCGCGATCCTTCGACGTGCATGCGGTCATCTAATGCCACTCACCAGTCGGGCTAGTATGGTATAAGTCACACCAAGGCATGCATATTCTCTTTCTCTGGGATGGTGAGTTGCTTGGGACCCATCCCCGTGTCTAAGCTCGGAGTGCCAGATGCAACAGACCCCTTGCTTACTACAAATACAATTGAGCTCTTGCTCCCCCCCACCTGCGACATGATCCCCTTCTAAGCACGGTTTGGGTGAGTTGAACACTGTGGAGTCAGGCAACGGTCCGTCGTGAGTGCGAACCCACTCCGATCCTGAGAACCACTACGTCGCACACATTATCCCCATAATGGTTACGTAGTTGTTGACCAACATCAGCGACGCGCCGGTGGTCACGGAGGGATCAGTCATAATAGATATGATCAGTGCAGCGTTAGCGATGAGGGGGAAGACAAAATTGGAGACAGCGATATAAGATTTGGCATATACGTCCTGCAATGCTGCGTGTTGCATGTCGAGACATGGCGTCGTCACATTCAATCCATCCGATGAATAGTGAACTGACTTACCCCTTTTTATCAGTCTGGTGCGGACATGGAGTTTGTAAAGAAAGAAGCTGACAAAATACCTGTCAAAAAGAGAGGCTAAGCCTTCCAGTGAATTGCTTCGAGGTTAAGCAACTCACATATTATCTTCTAATTGCACCGCCCATTCAGTGATCAAGTTAGGATTACGGAACCAGATGGTGGTTGCACCCTAGGCTAGACCTTCCACCGTTGCAGACCTGATGTATTCATTGAGGAAGAGAGTCTGTATACGTAATCATCGTTACGAACTTAGATATCGACAAAGTAACGCACGAGGACTACCACCCGAGTACACTTGACACAGAGAGGGAATGCAAATATCCTCAACAGAGTGTTCAGAGGTGTGCTGGAGAGGGGATAGAGTGCAAAGAGCCGAGTCAATAGTATCGAGTCGTACAACAACGGTAGGAAAACGGTGAAGACAACTGCGGCAAGATAAACACCGGTCACTGACACCGGATTGAATGGGTCGACTACAGCCTTCCCATTGTCAGTATGCTCATCATTAGGACGACACAGATGGCAAGCATACTCAGTCGGAATGCCAGGCGGCGCAGAGACTCCGTGGAGAGTGCGAGGACGACAAAAAGGGTAAATAGAGAGGCGGAGAAAGCCGTCGTTACAACGATATAGTCGAAACTCGGATGTATGGTGTTCACGAACGCATTGAAGGTAGCCTCTGGACCCGTCACTAAAGACATATGAGGTGGTGCATATATGCGCGATTAATACATATGATCTGTTGTGGCGTACTGAATGATTATCAACCCTGCTTAGTTTGTACAGCACTGAGTCTAACCAGAGTTAGTGCTCGTTCCAAAGACTATGTACATACTAGTCTAAGTCCCTGGAGACATCCGCTACTGCGAAGGGAAAACTTTTCAGTGAGATCATGTGATTTGGAACCGGACTCCTCGCCTAATAGCGTAAGAGTGCTTTCCGTACTGGTACATATCTTTCGTGTCCTGCTGTGTCGGCCTAGACGGGAGCCGCCGGAGATTGCTGGAAAAATGAGAGTGGTAAGACTCATCGAGTCCAACTATATAATGTTGTATTGCATACCGAACCACCACACGCGTGGGGGAGGGGAGCTAGAAATTCCACTGACATAACATGATGAAATTGCTTTATGCAACAAACACGCTTTGATGTTACGGTCCTCCTGACCCGAACCCTGCGCCTATTTCCCAATGGTTACGGAAAGTCGAAGTGCCGATTACTAGACACAAAATGGAACGCTTTGTCTCCAGCTACAAGAAACGACTTAGCCTCAAAAGGTAGGGAAGAGCCGTGCGTGCGAATAGAACAACAGTAAGGAAACAACCCCGTCGACCAGAAACAGCTCCACGGATTGCGATAAGGAATTGATGCTGGCGTCCGGCCCTGACGACAACTTGATTTTTATCGTATGGCGACTCACAAGGATGATACGAGAACTAGGATTAGGACCATTCCACTCCCAAATAACATCGGAATTGGGTCAGCTGGGGCGACATTGGCTAGCATTGACTAAGAGACATTACCTTAAACTTTCTGCCCAAATGGGACGGGAATCGTAAGACAGATGGATTGCAGTGGCTGTCAGATTCAAGCATAGGCTTACCCATCTGACGGCGCGAAGAAAAAAGCAGGATGCAGTGATGCGGCCAAGGATTACATAATCAATACTGATCATGATACTTCGCATGGATAGTACCCGTTCAAATCTTCCTATCTCGTCCTTGAGGCCGAGACACAAACTGTACATGTACAGTAGATTGCTTAAGTATGTACCGTAGAGCTGCGACTAAACAAGTAAACTAAGACAGGATTGTAGTAGAATCAAATTCAGAGGAGTTAGCTTTCACCCCATGAAAGACTTATACTCTTTTGCTAATATCACCAGTTGCTCGGGATCCGTCACCACCCGAGCGTGTAAAGTCAGCCGCATCAAGTGTCACAGGCCTCCTCCCGATTACTATAATTTCATCTTCACTCTTCCTGTCAGCCCCATCTACCTTCCGCGGGTTTGAACTGAGCGAGAACATGTCGTCAGCTAAGAATTCTTTGTGACTCCGGACCCACTCCGACCCTGAAAACCAGAGCGTGGCAAATATTACACCGATGACGGTGACGTAGTTGTTGATCAAGAGTAGAATAGCACCAGTGTACGGGGACTGATCTGTCGTGATGAAGATGATTTGTGCAATGTTAAATACAAGAGGGAAGACGAAATTGGCGGCAGAAATGTAGAAGATTTGCCGGATACGCTCTGACACGTTGCCTACCGCTATCGGACAGTGTGTGAGTTATTCAGCTAGGAAATACGGAGAAGGTACTTACCCCTTTGTATCAATGACGTGCGAATACGGAGGTTGTGAAGAAAGAAGCTGACAGAGTATCTTCGGAAAACGTAACAGCTAAGCCCTCGGCAGACAACGTGAAGGGCAATCAACTCACAAGTTGTCTGCTATTTGCATCGTCCATTCAGCGATGATTTTAGGGTTACGGTACCAGGTAGCTTCCTGATTCTGCACGAGCGCCTGGGTAGTGAACCCAGACTTGACGTAGTCGTCGAGGAAGAGAGTCTGTACAAATCATCAATGGCAGTGGACCTAAGCAACAGTAAAGGAACGCACAAGAACTACCACTCGAGCGCATTTGACACAAAATGGGAACGCAAATATTTTCACTAGAGTCAGCGAAGGCGTGCTGGTGACGGGGTAGAGCGCAAAGAGCCGAGTTAGCAATATCGAGTCATACAGTAACGGCGGATAGAGAGCGAAGACAATGGAAGCAACATAGACACTCGTCGACACCTGATTGAACGGGTCGACCACCGCCTTCCCACTAGTCACACCAGTTAAGATGCCCAGTGTGAGGGCGACGCAGATGGCAAATACATTTAGCTGGAATACCATGCGGCGTCGAGATTCCTTGGTAGAGAATCCGAGAAGCACTATGAGGAGGGTGAACATACAGGCAGAGCATGCAGTGACGACAAGAGTATAGTCAAAACACGGGCGTATTTCGTCAATAAATTCGTTGACGGCGGTTTCTGGACCTGTAACAGAGGACATTCCTGAGATGAAGATCACTGCGGCTAAACGCACATACGGACGTAAGATATACCTTCCCCAGAACTAGATTTGCATAGCCTGTGATGGAGGGGCCTAACCAAGTTAACCCTCTCATTGAGAATGTTAAGGTTAGTATAAGATGTCAGTGGACAGATAACCGCCAGTAAGACCATAGGATGATATATCCCCTGATGGACAGCTTGTCATATGGGTATTCACTGTATCCTGCCGCGGAGTTGGTTGGCTGTGGTCAGCGCTGGCACTGATGCTGGGTGCAAACTGATGGGATTGAAGCAGCGTCAAGTTACCAGCGGGAGTAAAGGTTCCGCTGATGTAAACACTTTGTAACAGAATGGGTGAACATGCAGCATCCGTGAGTACTGTTATTGGGTAGTAGTTTGCAACCCTCATATGGGCAGAGGTGTTGTTTGTGCACCAGACGGTGCGTACCGGACCCAGCCAGCCAAGCCACCTGTGGGGGCGCTGACATCTGAGAGACCAACTTCTGCGATACCTGTTATCATCGTCGTGACGTAGACAAGAAGCAAACACCAAGTCAGTGAAAAACTTGCGAAAGGTCAAAACTCGGTAGAAATAGGAGCATGATTCTTGCCCACCCCGAAACCGGCTATGATCCTGTGAGTTAATATAACTGCAGAAGAGTTCTTTCAGTACCGTTACCAAGAACGAAGTCGCATCTGGTGATGGCTCCTGCGCGAGGTCCCAAGCTCTCGATATGCTCCCAGACTCTGCCTTGATCGTCTCTGAGGATGAATTCCTTCCTGGCTTGCTGAGCCTCCTTCCAACTGTTTGTAGGTGTTCGATATCAGAGGGAGTGAGGTGAGTTAATAGACAGAGGTCCTGTACATCAACTTTGTATGTCAAGTAGCTGCGACCGTGACGCCGCGCCCACTACAACAAAATGCCTCGGACGTTAGTAAGCACGCACCAAAGGCAAATCTTAACGTTTGAACCATAGTTCTTTGAAGAGTACCGGAAGTTTGTGGGGATCATCTACGAGCTTATCTTGCTCGGTCTTTGACTCATGCATCGTCGTCGCAATCTCTGTGGGATAGATAGTAGCACGATGATTCAAGCTTCAGGGACCACATAGTTCCGCACTTAAGATGTATGGTAGTTACGCTACTTCTAAACGTTTCTTCCTTCTTTGCATAGAATGGGTCAAAGTCGGTCCACAAAGTGGACTGCTTGAAATAAGACCGAAATAGGCGGTATCTAAAACTCTACCGTATACCGAAGCACTTACAGGTAGCACCTGTGAAACGTGCATGTGAATAACAGTATATCCAGATTGCACGGGATCGTCCTACTCTGCATAAAGCCACGGAGCAGTGAACCACGTATCCTTCCCGGCCTGAGAGAGCTTTTCTAGTTCCGAATTGTACTGGCGAACGTAAAATTCCCCATCCTCTGGGATTATTTTGGAAGGCCATGCATCACGTATGGTCCATGCACATCATTATCGATTCCAGGGACTCACCCGGGTTCCTGATCCCTCGCCACGCGATACTTAAGGTGGCCAGCTTTCGCGGTGATTCTCCTTCCCTCCTCGATCTTTAACCGGATAGTGGGGTCGGTCGATCCACTGTTAGCGAGAATCTGTGACTCCATTGTCAGGTCATGGATGAAGAGGTGAACATGATCGATCAGGTTGGCAATGACGACCGGCCATCGTCTGACGACCGTCTCATAGCTTCCCGAGTCCCTCCCATGAGACGTGTTGTCACCGATTGAGGACGAACAAACTTACGCGAAGCTGAGTTCCGTGGTGGGCATGAGAGGGTAAACTTTGAGAGGCTGAGGCTTATTTACGGAGATTGAATACGACCTCTCCCTGTATCGAGCCTGCGCTATCGACGAATAGGGTGACGGACCGGCGAGCCCTGTAGTATATGTGGCAGCTATGCATATAACGCCCAATACTACGGCCACCGAACTTGTCACGAGAGAAGACGCACTTATACTGTTGTTTGCAGTTTCGTCATGCACGGCCAGTGGCAGTATTGACGATGACCGACGCTAGTTTCCTCTCTTGAGGATTGGCATTCGAGAGCCAAGCTTAGCGATGTCAATCGTGTGACACAAGTTGCAAGTGCCAGGAAAATGGAATACGGAAGGATGGGTTCGCGTGGGCATGCTGCACGATGGGACAGGAGACATTCATAAGCTGAGCGTCGATACCCTGCAGATGTTGGATCCGTGAGTCATGTCACCTCAATTTTGTGCGCATAAAAACAGTTTCCATGCTGGCCTACCGATTATGGCGTGTAACACGGGTGCCAGGGTAGACAAGAAGATCGACATGTAATCCTGTGTGGACACTAATACACTGGCCTCAATGGATTTCGCCTAGTCTTCCAAATGGCAGGAGCCCTAACTCTTTTTAGACCGCCTTACGGACCGCGCAAACCCGCTTGGACAATCGTACAGTACATGAGGATGGCGCACGTACGCATTTCAGATCCGCCATCTCACATGTCTTCAGTGACCGATTCAGAGGCTACCATTAATGCGTTTGTCTGAATCACCACCATACGTCCGGCTTCTGGTTATACAGTTGCCAATACTGCCTTTTCTACTTGTTTGTTCACCCTCTTTGTACTCCTTGCGCTCTCCACGAAGGAGTCTCGACGTCGCACAGTATTCCGACTAAACACGCCTGCCATCTGTCTCGCCCTAACGACGAGCGTACTCGGTGGCGTATCCAGTGGGAAGGCCGTAGTTGACCCATCTAATCCAGTGTCAACAGGTGTCTTTGTTGCTGTGAGCACCTTCGTATACTTTCCGCCGTTACTTTATGCCTCAATATGATTGACTCGCCTCTCCGCTCTCTACCACCCCTCCGGCACACCTCCAACCACTCTGCTCAAAATTCTTGCCCTCCCACTCTGCATCAAATGCGCTCGAGCGGTATTCATCGTGCGTTGCCTCGCCTATACTTTTTTGGTCCATTATACACTGATTTTATTTGTCGACTCTGCTAATGACGTTGTCAGGGGTGTTACGACTACGGCCACCGAGGTTCTCGCCCAGGATGAGGCCACCATCTAGTTTCGCAACACAGATGTCACTTTTGAATGGAAACTGAAAATAGCAGGCAACATACGAGTTGACAGGTATTGAGGCACTTTATAGGAAGGCATTTACATTTCGACAGGTATTCTGTCAGCTTCTTCCTTTATAAGCTTCATGTCCGCTCAAGACCATTGAAAGGCGGTGGGCTCCTTCTCACTTCATCTTCGCTAGGAAACTGATTGATATGCAGGGCGTGGCATACCAAGTTGAATATGCCAAATTTTCTACATTTCTACGGCCGGCTTCGTCTTTCCTCTTGCATTCAACATTACACTACTCATCTTTGTCGTGACTGATCATTCCCCTAATGCTGGTGGTGGGATGCTACTCCTGATCAACAACTATGTGACCGTCATAGGTGTAATGTGCACAACGATCTGGTTCTCAAGATCGGAGTGGGCTCAGACTCGCGGGGAACCATTATCTGAAGAAATGTTACAGAGCAAGCTGAGCTTGCAGAGGGCCCCTGTCAGTGGCAGGATGGGATGGGACGAAGTGGTGGTAATTGGGGCAATGAACCACTCACTTGACCCCGCAAGTGTAGACGGCGAGGCGCCGACAGATTCGAAGCAACTGGCTACACCGATGACAGAGGATAAGCATTTTATAGTGTAATCACAAATCCCTTTGAAACTGAAGTCACACGGTGATCTGTTTATCTTCCTTCATCCACGGCACGCTCGCTTACAATACTTGCTAGAACGATAGGTTATGACTACTACGTACCGACCGTATGCTCTGTGCTATTGGTTCGTATTTGTGTCCTTATTTTGGGCTCGTTGAACTTCCGAAGCCAACGAAATTGGTCACTGCGGCAAATGTACCGAAGCTGGTGCGAGATTTTTAAGAACGGTCTGGTCGCACCAACATATTGGCGCAATCTTCAGCGTGACATCACGCGCTGAAATGTGGATGGTACACCGTAAACGTATGGCCAACATGGAGGTTTGGTGCCATTGGATGGACAGTTCACGCTGCGTTGATTCGGCCAGGGGTCAATGAAAGAAAATGAAATCATGAACTCGACCGCTATGGGTGTGTGTATGATGTTTTATACTATCTTTATTCACATGGCTACTGGGGAGCGTTGTGGCTGTGTTGGGCATGCTTTTCTTGCCCTTGGTACAAAGTATCTGCCGACAAAGTTCGGTCATAACAGTGTTACATAGGTCATCTATATGCAAGTGTTGTCCGCCAGTGCACTGCAGTCGGAACCCATAAATTACACCAAGATATACCTACTCTCTTCTTCCCGGGTCAGGAGTTGCTTGGGGTCCATCCCAGGGTCCAAGCCAGTAATACCGTGTGGGACAGACCCCTGCCCTATTGATGCAATAGGGCTCCCGCTCTTCCCACCAGTGATACGGTCCCTTCCAAAATTAGGTCTTTGCATGTTGAGCATATGCTCAGGTAATGGTTCGTTGCGAGCCCGAACCCACTCTGATCCCGAGAACCACAGTGTCGCGCACAGTACCCCCATGACAGTTACATAGTTGTTGATCAAGAGCAGTCTTGAACCGGTAATGGGGGATCGATCAGTCATTATGAAGATGATTTGTGCAATGTTGAAGATGAGAGGAAAGACGAAGTTGGCAATAGAGATATAGAAAATTTGGCGGATGCGCTCCGCAATACTGGGGCGCGCTGTATTTTGGGAAATGTACGGGTTGTTCATTTACCCATTCCCCAGAGTAGCAAGGCAGTACCCTCACCTCTCTTTATTGACGACGTGCGGATATGAAGGTTATAAAGGAAGAGGCTGACGGTGTACCTTCCGAAGAGAAAGCATTCAATGAATCATGTAGAGAGATGCCAACGCTTACAAGTTGTCGGCAATTTGCATTACCCACTCAGCGATCAAATAAGGGCTACGGAACCAGTCAGTGGACTGATCCTGGATGAGAGCCTCGGCGGTCAACCCCGACCCAAAATAGAAGTGCACACCACAGGTCTGTACAAGGCGTCACCTAGGGATGAAACTAAACAATGATAGATGACCCACGATAACAACCACTCGTGCACATTTGATGCAGAACGGGAATGCAAATATTTTCACCAGAGTGGTTGAAGGCGTGCTGCGGAAGGGATAGAGTGCGAATAGGCGAGTCAACAATATCGAGTCATAAAGTAGTGGAGGGAAGACAAGAAAGATAATTGTAGCAATATAAATATTTATCGATACCAGATTGGATGGGTCAAATATGAGTTTCTGAGATGTCAGGCCCATCAATGCACCCATCGTTAGGACGAGGCAGATAGCAAGCACATTTAGTCGAAATACCAAGCGGCGTCGAGACTCTTTAGTGGAGAGAGCAAAAAGGACCACGAAGAGGGTAGAAACACAGGCAGAGAAAGCGATGTTTGAAATGATATTGATGAAAACGGGACGTATGGTGTTCACGAACACGATAATGGTAGCCTCTGAATCTGCCATCAGCGACGTTTGGGAGGTGGTGCATCTGGGTCATAGGTGCACCAGTGATATACTCTACCCCGTGCACCGGATGATTTCTCGAGTTGATTCACACAGCCCACGATGGCAGAATCCGAACGGAATTAGTGCTCCTTCCATTGAGAAGACCCCTTCACAGATGGAGATTCTACCCGCATGGCATGACGAAACTGCTGTGTGTAACAAACACGCGTTGATGCTGCCAGTGGGGACGTGCCAACTCCGAGTCGAACCCTGCGCCTAGTTCCTAATGGCTGTGGAAATGTGAAGTGCCAATTACGAGACGCTGGATCTTTAGCTACCAGAAACGACAGCCTGGAAAGGCAGGGAAGAGCCGTACGTGCGAACGCAACAACAGCTTACATAAGGAACAGGACCCAATCGACCAGAAACAGCTTCACGGTATTGAATTGATGCCGGCGCCCAGCCGTGGCGAGGAGTTGATTTTTATCAGGTGGCGACCAACAAGGATAAAAGGAGACACAAGATTAAACAGTTGCATTCCCGATAGCATCGGCATTGGGCCGGGGTCGACATTGGTTGGCACAGACTGTCCCAAAAAAAAATTATCCATTGCTATGGTGCCGCATTACAACTGGTTTGTAATGAGGCACCAGCCATTAGAGTGGTTTATTTTCACTAGATTATATCGAATGTCTGATATTTTCTGTATAAATATTGCTGAAAATCAGAAATATTGACTATGTAATATCCTGTTTTGGAATCATTATAATGAAAACTTATACCATTGGCATTACGTGGAAATGGGTGTGTGAACATGTGCCATTAACATCCATTACAAGTAATTATCACGTGTCCAAGATTTTTGCGACAACTGAGACACATTTCCCTAATGACCACGATTATAATCCTCCACTTGAAGTGTTATCTCAGTTTTACGAACTTCCGTAAGTGTGCTCTCTTGTAGATCGGTCACGGCCTTTCACCTGCTGTCTACATGGACGACAATCGTGCGGCAGACGGATTGTAGTGGTCGTCGCATTCAACTCGGGGAACCCGTCCGCTCGAGGAAAAAAGTTTATTTAAAGCAGATGGCGATGTGATGATGATGACTTTGACGATTAGGCCACTACTCGCCGTGATACTTCGCATCATGATGGATCGTACAATTCGTGCCCATTCAAATCTGGTTCCCATCTCGTCCTCGAGGCAAGGCGTGTAGCGGACTGCTGAAGCACTGAAGTATGTACTGGAGGGGTTTGACTCAGCAAACTAACATAGGATCGTGATGGGGACATAATAATGTTACGTTCAGCTCTTGGAGGCTGTAGGAGATGATCGCATCAGTCCAAAATGCACATTCAGCCACGTCTTTCGCTGAATTACTTGGGGCTAGTGTTGCCGCGAACCAGACCAAGTCGAATTGAAGTGGTAGTTTCGGTCACACTTCGACTTACTGAAGTGTAACGAACTGAGCCCGAACGAAGCCGCTAAAAGTTCCAGCGTTGCTGCATGATAACAAGACAAAGCGTCGAGTAGATGGCCCATTATGGTACTACGCGCCACTTCGGTTACAGTTCGATTCACACTTCGTTCTGCTTCACACCGTCGAACTGTACCAAACTGACGCAAAATTCGAATCGAGGTGAACTTGCTTCGAATTGAGTTCGGTTCGACGGCAAACACTAACTCGGAGTTACAGTTCCGTAGATAACCTGCAAGGTGCGGGACAGAGACCTTATGTCACAGGCACACCGCAGTCCATCGACGTGCATGCAGTCATCTAATGCCGCTCGCTACTGCAGTGGGACTAGTATGGTATAAGTCACACCAAGGCATGCATATCCTCTTTCTCTGGGCTGGTGAGTTGCTTGGGGCCCATCCCCGTGTCCAAGCTCGGAGTGCCAGATGCAACAGACCCCTTGCCTACTACAAATACAATTGAGCTCTTGCTCCCCCCACCAGCGACATGATCCCCTTTAAAGCACGGTTTGAGTGAGTTGAATACTGCGGGGTCGGGTAACGGTTCGTCGCGAGTGCGAACCCACTGCGATCCTGAGAACCACAATGTCGCACACATTACCCCCATGATAGTTACGTAGTTGTTGATCAACATCAGTGACGCGCCCGTGGTCATGGAGGGATCAGTCATAATAGATATGATCAGTGCAACGTTAACGATGAGGGGGAAGACAAAATTGGCGACGGCGATATAGAAGATTTGGTGTATACGTTCTGCAATGCTGCGTGCTGCATGTCGAGACATGCGTCACATTCAATCCATCCGATGAATAGTGAACTGACTTACTCCTTTTTACCAGTCTGGTGCGGATATGGAGTTTGTAAAGGAAAAAGCTGACAGAATACCTGTCAAAAAGAGCGGCTAAGCCTTCCGATGAATTGCTTCGAGGTCAACTCACAAATTATCTGCTATTTGCATCATCCACTCAGTGATCAAGTTAGGATTACGGAACCAGGTGGTGGTTGCACCCTGGGCTAGACCTTCCACCGTTGCAGACCTGATGTATTCATTGAGGAAGAGAGTTTGTATACGTAATCATCGTTACGAACTTAGATATCGACAAGGTAACGCACGAGGACTACCACCCGAGTACACTTGACGCAGAGAGGGAATGCAAATATCTTCAACAGAGTGTTCAGAGGTGTGCTGGAGAGGGGATAGAGTGCAAAGAGCCGAGTCAATAGTATCGAGTCGTACAACAGCGGTGGGAAAACGGTGAGGACAACTGCGGCAAGATAAACACCGGTCGACACCGGATTGTATGGGTCGACTACAGCCCTCCCATTCGTTAAGCCAGTCAGTATGCTCATCATTAGGACGACACAGATGGCAAGCACGTTCAATCGGAATACCAGGCGGCGCCGAGACTCCTTCGTGGAGAGTGCAAAGAGGACGACAAAAAGGGTAAATAGACAGGCAGAGAAAGCAGTGATCACAACGATATAGTCGAAATTCGGGCGTATGGTGTTCACGAACGCATTAAGGGTAGCCTCTGGATCCGTCACTGAAGACATGTGAGGTGGTGCATTTGAATGTACACATGCACCATTAATATATTCTGCTGTGTCATACTGAGTGATGACCCTGCTTGGTTAGTACAGCACTGAGTCTAACCAGAGTTAGTGCTCCTTCCAAAGACTAGTCTGAATCCCTGGGGGCATCAGCTGCTGTGAAGGAAGAACTTACCAATGAAATCATATGGTTTGCAGTTGGACTTCTCGCCTAATGGTATAAGAGTGCTTTTCTTACTGTTACCCTTCGTGTCCCGCTCTGTCGACCAAGGTGGGAGCCGCCGGGGAGTTCTGGAAAAATGAGAGTAGTAAGACTCACTGAGTCCAACCACATATAGTGTTATTTTTCATACCGAACACCACGCGCAGGGGGAGGGGAGTTAAAGTTTTCACTGACATAACATGATGAAATTGCTATATGCAACAAACACGCGTTGATGCTGGGGACCACTCGAACCCTGCGCCTAGTTCCTAATGGTTATGAAAAGTTGACCGTTGAAGTGCCGATTGCGAAACACAAATGGAACGCTATGCCTTTAGCTACAAGAAACGACTTAGCCTCAAAAGGTAGGGAAGGGTCAGACGTGCGAATACGACAGTAGTTTAAGGAATAGGACCCAATCGGCCAGAAAAAGCCTCACAAATTGCGATGATGAATTGATGCTGACGGCCGGCCTTGACGACGACTTGATTTTTGTCAGGGTGGCGACCTACACAAAACGAGACACAAGATTAGAACAATTCCATTCCCCAACAACTTATCGGCATTGGGTCGGGGTCGACATTGATTGGCATAGACTGAGACACATTTTCTTAACGACCACGATTATAAACCCCCAGTCACAGTGTTATCTCAGTTATACGAACCTCCGCAAGTGTGCTCCTTTGTAGATCGGTCACGGCCTTCCACCTTCTGCCTACATGGGACGGGAATCGTACGGCAGACGGACTGTAGTGGCTGTCGGATTCAAGCGGGATTCCGCCCGCGCGAGGAAAAAAGCACTTGCGATGGAACATTGGGATTGTTCAGAACAGCTGACTACGCTACGTAAGGGTAGCTCACGCGTAAGCATGGGATGTGATGCGCCGGATGATTACGTATTTGGTACTTATCATGATACGGATCGTACCCATTTAAATCTGGTTCCCATCTCGTCCTCGAGGCAAAGTGCACAGCAGATTGGTGAGGTACGTGTTGACAATGGCATGTTCGGACTAAGCAAACTAACACAAGCTCGTAACGGCACCAAAATCGGAGGAGTCACGGTTCACCCAATGAAACACTTATACTCTTTCGCTCATATCGCCAGTTGTTTGGAATCCGTCGCTGTCCCAGCGTGCAAAATCTCCCGTATGAAGTGTCACAGGACTCCTCCCGATGACTACAATTTCGTTGTCAGTCTTCCTGGCGGCCCCATCTATCCTACCCGTGTTCGGATTGAGCGAGAACATGTCGTCAGCTAACGATTCTTTGTGACTCCGGACCCACTCTGATCCTGAAAACCAGAGCGTGGCAAATATTACGCCAATGACGGCGACGTAGTTGTTGATCAGGAGTAGCAGGGCGCCAGTATACGGGGACCGATCTGTCGTGATGAAGATGATTTGTGCGATGTTGAATATAAGCGGGAAGACGAAATTGGCGGCAGAAACGTAGAATATTTGCCGGATACGCTCTGATACGCCGCCGACTGTTATCCGACGATGTGTGAGCCATTCAGTTAGGAAATACGGAGAGGGTACTCACCCCTTTGTATCAATGACGTGCGGATACGAAGGTTATAAAGGAAGAAGCTGACGGAGTATCTTCGGAAAATGTACCAGCTGAGCCCCAAGCAGACGACGTGAAGGGTCATCAGCTCACAAGTTGTCTGCTATCTGCATTGTCCATTCAGCGGTGATCTTAGGGTTGCGATACCAGTTGGCTTCTTGATTCTGCACGAGAGCCTGGGTGGTAAACCCAGACTTCACGTAGTCGTTGAGGAAGAGAGTCTGTACAGAGCATCATCGGCAGTGGACCTGAGCAACATCAAAGAAACGCACAAGAACCACCACTCGAGCGCATTTGACACAGAATGGGAATGTAAATATTTTCACCAGAGTTAACGAAGACGTGCTAGTGACAGGGTAGAGTGCAAAGAGCCGAGTTAGCAATATCGAGTCGTAAAGTAGCGGCGGGTAGAGAGCGAAGACAATGGCAGCAATATAGACGCTCGTCGAAACCTGATTGAATGGGTCGACTACCGCCTTCCCACTAGTCAAACCGGTTAAGATCCCCAACGTCAGGGCGACGCAGATGGCAAATACGTTCAGCTGGAATACCACGCGGCGTCGAGATTCCTTGGTGGAGAATCCGAGAAGCACTACGAGGAGGGTGAACAGACAGGCAGAACATGAGGTATTAGCAAGAGTATAGTCAAAGCATGGACGTATTTCGTCAATGAATTCGCTGATAGCGCCTTCCGGACCTGTAACGGAGGACATTTCTGAGATGGAGGTCACCGCGGCTAAACGCACTCACGGACCTGTGATATACCTTCCCCAGAACCAGGCTTGCACAGCCTGCGATTCGGTTGCACCTAAACCAAGTTAACATTCCATCGAGAATATTAGGGTTAGTAATGAGACGCCGGTGGCTGCGGAGAGATAGCCGCCAGTGAGACTTAGTACAGGATGATATACTCTCTGATGGAAAGCTCGCCCATACTGGCACCCTTTGTCCTGCCTCGGAGTTAAGGTCAGTGCTAGCACTGATGCTGGGTACCCGGAGGTGGAACAAGAAAATTGATGAGCTTTGAGTTACCAAGGGAAATAAAGGTTCCGTTGATGTAGCACTCTGAAACGGAATGGGTGAATATGCAGCGTCCAATCGGCCGAGGTGTCGGCTAGATAAAGCTCCGGATGATCGGACGGTGCGCGGAGGTTTGAGGGACCAGCTTCTATGGCGCCACTATCATATCGTGAGACAAACAAGAACCGAACGAAACACAACGAGTGATGTCACCTGGCTCAGAATCGCTTGCGAATACGAAGTTGAAAAGAGACAGTGATCGCAGCCAATTTATATCGATTTGATGAATCCAGGAAGGCATCCATTCCCCCCACCGCTGACCGTCCTCGGTGGAGGTATCTGGATATATTTCTAAAAAAAGCTAGCATAACACAACACCGGGCACCCCAACAAGGCGGACCATGTATCCCACGCCGCACCCCTGTTTGTAATTCGAGTTTGGATCACTTCTATTTGCTTCTACATATTTTTCTAGCACCAAGCACTCTGCATCGTCCACGCTACTCTCTCCGGTCCTTCGGTAGGAAGCTCACAAGGGCATACCTGGACAGACGTCATCATCAGTCCCGTGAACCTCGGGCACAACGAATTCGCGGAACATACTTTCCATTCACTCTCCATCCTTTGTCCTTTTCATCTAATTCGTCGGCAACGCCTTGGGATATGCCGACCACGACATCTGCCTTGTTCGTGCGAAGACTCAGTAGGGAAAACGATCCTGCGAGTGGCCCTATGAAAACGACTTTTGTCAAGATATCCTGGTATGGACTCGAAGAGGTCACTACCAAGAGCCGTAGCAAAGGACGTTGTTACCGGCCACTTGACATCTCCCGTCGATCTGCGATATGCCACATATGGATGAACTCTTGTGCGGCGAACAAAGGAAAGGAGACACACTTGCGATAACTAAAGATACAGGAAGTATTAACAAAGACCACGACATTCCGAATACAGCACGTACTTGAGATCTCCCTGTTAGTGGTATGAGAAGCCGCACTGAACAGGACCTGGATCATTTGCTGACCTTGAATATCACCAGGCCACTCTCGGTGAGAAAACGCCACAGACTATTCGCCTTGTCTTCCATGTACCAACACGGCCGGGGACCAGTCCAAAACTGGGTTTTCTTATGCCCATCCTCCACTGCTGTGCTTAAGCGAAATATGCCTTGTTCCAAATACCTTCGCCAACGCTCTACCATTTCCTTGAGGTGATGAGCCGATTCGGGCGTGGTCTCCATGGTTGCATTGAAAAAAGTGGGTGACAATAACGACTCTATGGTCTGATAAAAGTCGGTCGGTGTGACGTCAGAAACAAACCACGGGAACAACTTCGGGCTGCAGGCGTGAATTGGCTGTGGCGAAGTCTACCTTCTGCACTTACTGGAAGACTACTTCTGAGAAGTATAGGGTGTGAGTGACTAGAAAGTCGGCGAATACCAAGTCAGTGAAGAGCTTCCAAGATATCAGGACTCGATGGAAACAGGAGTGTGTTTCTTGCCCACCTCGAAACCGGCTATGATCTTGTGTGAGTTAAACATAACTGCGGAAGAGTTCTTTTAGTACCGTTATCAAGGACGAAGTCACATCTTGCGACGGTCCCAGCCGGAGGTTTCAAACTCTCGACGTACTCCCAAACTGCGTCTTGATCGTCCTTGAGGATGAATTCCTTCCTGGCTTGTTGAGCCTCCCTCCCAACCGTTTGCAGGTGTTCGATATCGGAGGGAGTGAGGTGCGTCAATAGAGAGAGGTCCTGGTTCGGGGTACGTCAACTTTGTTTGTCAAGTAGCTGCGACGCCGCACTCACTGTGGCATTTCCCCTACATACAGGAGTCACTACAACAAAATGTCTTGGACATGAGTAAGCACACACCAAAGGCACATCTGAACCATTTCTTTGAAGAGTACCGAAAGTTTATCGGGATCATCTACGAGCTTATCCTTCTCAGTCTCTAACTCGTGCATCGTCGTCGCAATCTCTGTAGGATACATGTTGGCACTATAATTCAAGCTTCGGGGATCATATAGTTCCGCACTTACGATGTATGGCAGTTACACTACTTCTAAACGTTTCTTCCTTCTTCGCATAGAACGGATCAAAGTCAGTCCACAAAGTGGACTGCTTGAAATACGACCGAAATAGGCGGTATCTAAAACTCTACGTGAAGAATTCCCGCCGTATACCGAAACACTTACAGGTAGCATCTGTGAAACGTGCATGTGAATAAGAGTATATCCAGACTGCACGGGATCGTCCTACTCTGCATAAAGCCACGGAGCAGTGAACCATGTGTTCTTCCCGGCCTGAGACAGTTTTTCTAGTTCTGAGTTGTACTCGTGAACGTAAAACTCCCCATCCTCTGGGATCATCCTGGAAGCCCATGCATCATGGTCCATGCACATCATTATCTATTCCAGAGACTCACTCGAGTTCCTGGTCCCTCGCCATCCGATACTTGAGGTGACTAGCTTTCGCGATGATTCCATTTCCCTCTTCGATCTTTAGCTGGATAGCAGGGTCGGTCGATCCACTGTTAGCAAGAGCCTGGGACTCCATTGTCAGGTCATGGATCAAGCGGTGAACATGATCGATCAGGTTGGTAATGATGACCGGCCATCGTCTGACGACCGTCTCATAGCTTCCCGAGTCCCTCCCATGAGATGTCTTGTCACTGATTGAGGGCGAACAAATTTACGCGAAGCTGAGTTCCGTGGTGGGCATGAGAGGGTAAACTCTGAGAGGCTGAGACCTACTGGACCTGCACTCACCTACTCTTATCTTGTGGATCGTAAGGAGGATACGGTGCCTCAAACATGTCAGAATAGTAGTGTGGATTGTCAGCGATAGTGTCGTCCGGAATAATGTCCTATCGTAGAGTTGTCGTACAACAGACGAAAGAAACTACTACTGATTAGTAAGAAACTAGACGCGTATAGGTGGAACGACTTGGGGGAACAACATTCATAACGCATGGTGCATAAACTGCATGGTTACATGTGTGCATACTTACAGAATTCATAATATAATGCAAACCTCATCAGAAAGCGAACAACATTAATGGAATGATGTATATGGACGCTCAACTCATCGCAGCAAATGCTTGACGCGACACTTCACTCTTCCGCGAGCATAGGCAGTTTCCCGGCGGTGTTTAGATTTCTGGGATCACCTCCCACACGCGCTCCTGATATCGACGAAGAGCGTTTCAATGAAGCGACTCGGCGTTTAGCGGACTCTGAAGGTGGTTCCGGGGAAGACGATGACTGGGATGCGGAGAGGGGCCTGGGTCGTGCGCGAGTTGCTAGCGGAGGTGGAGCAGACGCTAGTGATTGCCCCCTCTGAGCTACGTTTTGCGCTGCGGGAGGGTTTTGCTCGAACGCATGTTCGACAGGGGAGACCGGCCACAATTCAGTGGGATTCGAAGCCTGTTCTTGTGACCATGGCTTGTCCTATTCAAAATCCTCCAGGAGGGACGTACTCTCTCGCTCCCACCTCCAAATTGATTCAATACGAGTTAGCATGCGACTCGCAAGCTCCTCCAAACGCTCTAGAATGGAAACGCACACATCAGCTTAGATCAGATTTACTTTGCAAGACCCACCTCTGGGCGCTCCTTCTATGGGAGTTTGCAAATGGGATTCGCACGGTACTTCGTAGACGAGGCGGTAGAGTAGGAGACGGAACTCCATGCTTTTGTAATTCGTGTGTAAAACGAGGTCCACGACAAGGTAACCCTCGTACACTCCGTCGGCAAGCTGGGATATGGGAAGTCAGGAATACGCATCATATACTAAACCAGATTGCGTACGCGAAGGACATCGACGAGCTGTACAAAGGGAGGAGCTCAATGGTGACTCTGTTGTCCTGCCCCGTAAAAAACTTACCTCCTCTTTTTCGCCTTGAGTCAGAAAGGGTTTAGTATGAACCTGCGGAAACGAGATTTTAGCAGGGGGTATCATCGGATACTCAAAATGCACGGAGTCCAACCTTGGATACTTTTTGTAAGATATAATTGTTAATCTGAGCAAAAGCAGACTCGTCGATTTCTGAGCGTTACGTCCAAATAATCGCACCGTAATTCGAGGTTGGTTTATTCACAACCACGGTAAACTGACTACATCCGGCTTTCTTAATTTGTCTTTTCTGACCCCGATGATGCTTGACTCCATTGGCTATAATCCGTTGTTACTGCCATCGAGAATGCACCTTTTCTGACCCTTGGAAAAAAAAAAAGGACTTGGTGAATTTTTCTGTTGTCTTCCCAGCTCACTGGCTCACTCCGTACCAATCTAAGGTCGAGTAGCGCATTCACTCATCCTGGACACCTCCAGTCCACTCGTTCATGCTCACAAGGTCCGTTGCAGTGCTAACGAGACAATTCCCACCTCCCAAGCCAACGAGACTGCGCTTATCAATGTGGATGTGTTATTTAGGCCTGTGGTACGTGAGGATACCTGTGCGCAATGCCCTCCCGACTCGTCGAGGACTGTGATCCTGTGTCGCTGTGTATTATGGTGACTAATGTGATGACAACGAAACATCTGGATTGAAACTTGTCGCTGCCCACTATGCGGACGTGGTTCCTGTAAGTCGATTGCCCACCACACGCGTACACTGATGCGTTGACCTGCCTCCCTCATGTAGGTACTTTTCATTATAGTTTGCGGTCTTTACCCTTACGTGATATATCATATGTCAATGTGCGTATTCACCTGCACGCTTTGGCGGGTCTCGTATGTATGTAACACATTATCCTAGACGGTTTCAAGGGACAGATGGAAATACACGCCCTTTCCATCCCACACTGGGGTCTGCACCCGGGCCTGTGGTACGTCAGCATGCCTGGATACAGTGCCCTCTTCGACGACTCATTGAGAACTGCAATCCAGGCCGCACACCGCCACTTGAATGTCTCTGGAAATACATGGTACTCTGGTACTAGCGCTACGTGCACATGACACAGGGGAGGGAGGAGATGACCGTGAGCTGGGGGGCATTTTTCCTGCAGCGGTGCAGCATCGAGAAAGCATTTTCAAAGTAATCGTAGCATGGTAGTAGGCAGAATTCGGAGTATAGTACGATCTTACTATTCTGAAAAGTACGACCGAAGGTGGGAGGATTGTTGATATTAATCTGATGCAACTCAGTGCGATAGCCTGTAGTCGCACTTGAATCCGGTCTGAAATTTATCTATAATGTTGGGATTTCCATGGCGATAACTTTGCAAATCCGGCTGGGCTATGCTTGGGTAAACGAACACTTAGCTATCATAATCAGACGTATTATCGACGTTGGCTCCTCTCCGCTTGTAGTACTGCTATAGGTGCTAACCTGACTATCCCCGGACCTGATTGAAAACCCGTTTCCGCAGTGACTGCCTGTGCTTGTTGATTTCCAAAAAGAGACAGACAGGAGTCACCCGGGGCTGCTTCTCATGAAGTGGGTAACCACATGGCAGGGCTGGCCCCATTCCAGTGAGCGACCACCGTCTATTGTGCATCCTCAACAAAAGGAGATTCTGCGAACAAACGTTAGTACATATTAATATCCAACGCAAACGAATGTATCTTGTAGCCACGATGCTACTCAACAAGATTATAGATGAAGAGTTTCGGGGACGGTAATGATAAATTTAAAGGTGAAATCGAACTTGGGCTCAGTGCGACGAATGGCGGAATTGCACTCACTAAAGTAAAGTTTGAGCGACGTACGTTATATCAGCGCTAGCCACCGCATTGTCAGTCTTTTCACTGTTGTGTAACATGTGAATCTGCGATGGTTCTTCCTCGTATCAGTAAAGACGATCAAGTGGCACTTCCGATGACAAGATGAGTGTACACTATTAAAACTTTTCTAGGACCCGGAGGCCAACTCACGGCTGTCTCCCGAGAGGTCCGTGATACATACCTCCATGCAGACGGGGTATTCCAGCATAACGGTACGCAGAAAGTTCAAACCCGAGCCAAACCGTTTAGAAACTATTTCTGTTGGTTTTTCCGCCGATGCTGGCGATGATCATGAGCACTACGGTCAAATCCCGACCGCCCTTCACGTGTGCAAATTCACTTCGCATGGACCAGTGCTAGTTTCGCCAAGCCGTTGACAAAACTTGCATGTCAGTAGTTTGGCGTCTTTGGTTTTCAGGAACACGATCCGTCCTCACCTGCATATTCTAGCGTATCGAGGACCGGATTGGAACCTGCCACCTGAATCTAATAGAGAACTTTGCATTTTCTAGTTCCGGCCCCGTCCATGGCACGAAGTGGAACAGTTACAGAGCACACCTGACCGCTGCAGAGCGTCAACTCGGTGCAAAGCGCGTACGGACGGAGCTGCTAGGTACACCAGCCGCGCGATGGCTGGTGAGCTGGGGAGCGGGACACTGAGACCCCACTCTTTGGTGTTCGGAGGAGGCTGGAGCGCCGCTCGGAATTTACCGGCACCTGCGGTCGAGCGTTCCGCGTCTTTGTACACCAACGCTCAATTGATTACTGTGGAAGTCTTAAGGACGATCCACGCTGGTCCACGATCGGTATATCAAGAAAATGAGGAATCAAGCACACCGAGAACGGTGGCGAGGGTATATAAATGAGCATGAACCTCTGATCCCCAGCCCAACGCACTCTCCACAACCCAGATGTTGTCTTCATCCTTCAAGTCGTGTATCGGAATGCCGTCGTGGACCGATGAATTCCTCCGACAATCCTTGTTATCAGAGGACATTATCGATGTTCATTTTCATCTGTTCTCCCGCAGATCGAAGTCAAGGGTGCTGTACCCCCGTATGCTGAATACCAACACCGCTCTCCTCAAGAACAGTGCGAAGTACTTCAAAGACGGTAGGTTATATCCGCTTGCTAGTGCTACGACATCCTAGAAACTGATGATCGCGCTTGATCAGTGTTCAGCTCAGATTCGGCCCCATCTCATGCGATAATATTTAATGTCAGGACAACCGATAGCATCTTTGACGGGCTCGAACTGGACGACTATGGCTACGGAAGTGATAGTATCTCGAGGATGAGGACGATGGCTCCACTCTCATAGGCGATACTGGTTAGTGTACTCGGTACACCTTTTAACATGGGTGATGCCCGGACTTCGGCAAGTCGCGCCAGGAACACCGTCGTACAAATATAGTAATGTAGGAAGTCATAACTAATAAGCTTCCAATAACTCAGCTCAAAGGCCCAACAATATCAAAGAGATATTGAAGGAGTGTGTATATAGGCATATCCCCTGCATCTTAGCAGTGCCACCACAAATTATTACCAAAGCTAATTAGTGTACAGTATATATGTGGGATTCACAGGTGATGAAGCCCTATCTGAAGACCGTGGGAACCTCAAAAAACTGCCGCCAAGGGTGCGACAGAAACCTTGCAAGCAAGGTAATCTCGCTATTGGGCAATTTTGGTATGATCCCATGCGTACTAACATGGCGTAGTCAATCCGATCACACGCATGAATGTTGTGCAACCACTTACATGCATCCTAGAACGGATTACTCCGGATGTCTACCTAGTGCCGTGAGATGGTGCGACGCACAGTGGGCGCACTATACAGATGGATGGGTTCGTCTATAATGGATAACAGGCGTATCGACCTTTCCCGGACAGCTGGCTACATATTAGCTACAGTACAGGCTCTTCAAGGCCGTCCCGTCATACAGTTCTGCCGATAGAATTCATCTGGCACTATTCTTTCCACTTAGCTGTTTCCAACTTTGTCGGAGCTACATTATTTTTTTGCAGCCTCAGATCCTCCACACATTCCTCGTGTTTCGTAAATGCCACTTCAGCGATATATTAAGGAGTGGGCGCAAGATCTGAGTCAAGATGTCCCCAACAATATTGCATACACGTGCGTTTATTGTAGTAATTCCATGGTCTTAGGTTGGTGGAACCTCTAATCCCCGTGCAGATGTTGGATCCGTGAGTCATGTGTTGCTTCAATTTTGCACACATAACAACAATTTCCACGCTGGCCCACCGAATATGACGTGGGACACGGGATGCCAGAGTAGACAAGAAGATCGATATGTAATCCTGTATGGATACTACCCCGCTGACACTGGCCTCAATGGATTCAGCCTAGTCCTCCAAATAACAGGAGCACTAACTCTTTTTAGACTGCATCATGGGCTGCGCAAACCCGCTTGGACAATCGTCCAGTGCATGAGGTATGGTATATTAGTGGCGTATGCATGCATTCAGACCCGCCGTCTCACATGTCTTCAGCGACGGATTCGGAGGCTACCATTAATGCGTTCGTCACCACTATAGGTCCGGATTTCGGCTACATTATTGCCATCACTGCTTTTTCTGCTTGTTTGTTTACCCTCTTTGTACTCCTTCTTGCACTCTCCACGAGGGAGTCTCGGCGTCGCATCGTATTCCGACTAAACATGCTTGCCATATGTCTCGCCCTAACGACAAGCATACTTGGTGGTATACTCAATGGGAAGGCCATTGTTGACCCATCTAATCCGGTGTCAACGAGTGTCTTCATTGCTGCAAGCACCTTCGTATACTTTCCACCATTACTGTATGACTCAATATTGTTGACTCGCCTCTTTGCTCTCTACCCCCCCTCTGGCACACCTCCAACCACTCTGCTAAAAATTTTTGCCTTCCCATTGTGTGTCAAATGCACTCGGGTGGTGTTTATCGTACGTTACTTCGTCTATACTGTTTTGGTCTATTACACACTGATTTTATTTGTAGACTCTCTGCATTAATGACATTGTCGAGGGTGTTACGACTACGGTCACTGAGGTTCTCGTCCATGATGAGGCCACCATCTGGTTTCGCAACCCACACATCATTTCTGAATGGACACTGCAAATGGTGGACAACATGTGAGTTAACAAATACTGAGTCACTCTATCGGTAAGCTTGACTGTTTGCATTTTGATAGGTATTCTGTCAGCCTCTTCCTTTATAACCTTCATGTCCGTGCAAGACCTTTGAAAAGCGGTGTGGTCTTTCTCACTACATCATCGTAGGGGAACTGATTGATATGCAGGATGTGGCATACCAAATCGAATATGCCAATTTTTCTACATTTCCACAGCGAACTTCGTCTTTCCTCTCGCTTTCAACATCATACTACTCATCTTTGTCGTGACTGATCATTCCCCTAATTCTGGCGGCGGAGTGCTACTCTTGATCAATAACTATGTAACCGTCATAGGTGTAATGTGTGCAACGATCTGGTTCTCAAGATCAGAGTGGGCCCAGACTCGCAAGGAGCCGTTATCCGAAGAAATGTTACGGTGCAAGCTGAACCTGCAGAGGGCTCCTCTCAGTGGCAGGATGGGATGGGACGAACTGGTGGTAACTGGGGCGATGACCCATGCACTTGACCCAACAGGTGTAGGTGGTGAGGCGTCGACGGATTTGACGCGACTCGCTGCATCAACGACGGAGGATAAGCGTTTTACAGTGTAATCCCAAATTCCTTTGAAATCAAAGTCACACAGCAATTTGTTTTATCTGCCTTCATCCACAGCACGCCCGCTTACAATAGCTAGAACGATAGGCTGTGACCACTACATACCGGCCGCATGCTGTGCACTGATGTTTCGTATTCGTGTCCTTGTTTTGGGCTTGTTGAACTTCCGAAGTCAAGGAATTTGGTCACTATGGCAATGTACAAAGCTGATGGAAGATATTCAAGAGCAGTCTGGGCGCACCAACATATCCGCGTGACCTTCAGTACAGTATCACGCGCTGAAATGTGGATAGTACACCATATACGCGTGTCCGACTCCGGCATGGAGGTTAGGTGCCACTGGATGGACAGGTCATGCCTTGTTAATGTAGCCAGGGGTCCAATGAAAGAAGTGAAATCATGAACTCAACCAATACGTGTATAAGTATGATGTTTTATACTGCGTTCATTTACAAACATGGCTGTCGGGGAGCACCATGGCCGTCTCGGCATGATTTTCATCCTCTTGGTAGGAAGGATCTGTAGACAAAGTTCGGTCATAACGGTGTTACATAGCTCATATATATGCAAGTGCTGTCTGCCGGTGCACTGCAGTTGCCAGAACGGGGCCCGTATATTACACCAAGATATACCTACTCTCTTTTTTTCCGGGTCAGTTTCCGCTTCATCAGGATTCAGGTGGAACCACAGGAGGTGGTATTCCCTGCGGGCAATTTGAGATTTGAAGTGAAATGTCACATGATGACACCACTTCGTATATGCTGATAATAGATTGCAAGACATGCCCAACATTAGATTGCTCTGGGCTTGCTTACCAGATAGCATGCACAATACAAAGTAGTGTCTTACCTCTATCAACTGCTGTGGAAATCATAGGCTCAGCCCATGTTACGCTTCGACCCCTTTCTTTCCCCTTCTGAACACATCCTGCCTCTACTCTGGGCTTATGCTGCCCTTTCTGTTGTTATCATTGCTGCCATTGTCATTTCTGCCCTTGCTGCTGCTCATGTAATATCTGGCATGTCACTGGATGGCCAGATGCTATGGTAACCTAACAGGTTGCCAGTCTCGGGCCTAACCCCAAACCCCTGTATAACTGACAACCCAGCTCAACCTGTGGCTCATCTGTAGGCCTCTGACTCACCCTGGTCTCCCCTTTGTCTCATCAGCCTCTTGTTCACCTGTCAGTCATGGGTTTGTTGACTGACTCCTTTTTTGTACTATAGCTGTGTGTTACTGTGCATAGTTGCTATTTCCATACCCAGTGCTTTCTGTACTTGTCAGTGCTCCTTGGACTCATTGATACATACTTGGTGTTATGCCGCTGGTCGCTGGAAGCACCTAATAAAGGTGTAGCGACAAGTTTAAGCGGAATAATAGAGGAGTCGCGTGAAGCACCAATAGAACTGGTGTAGCGACGTGAGTTGTACCTCGGTGCGTTGAAGACTTTGAGCACCCTTGGGCGTTGTCACTCGTATTCCCAAAGAATGGGGATAAATGAGACGTGTTGCAAGGTAGCGAAAAGATAAGGAAATACAACGGTATCCTGAGATCTATATACCTGTACCGCAGAGGGCCTTGAGCCCGTACACAAGTATGTCCGTAGCCCACCGGAAGTGGGTCAGTACCGTATCTATGTAGAGAACCAATGAGAGTGAGCACACGGAGTGGGCTCACGGCGGAACGTCAACAATGCGCAGCAACGCGCAGCTAAGGTACAACGAGTCAGGGACAACGATGAGTCATAGAAGAGAAATGAACCAGCGAATATAGGAGTTAAACGTGGACCCGTTGAGGGGTCTGGAGCGAGGCTAAAAGTAGTAATGGGGTTACGCCCGTATCAACAACGTGACACAGCCGACGAAGGTTGGCTACCAGAGATAGAGGCCGGAAGGTCGGTTCTTGAGTACAACACGCATTCCAATAAGGAATGCGACGACAGAGCATCCGATGACGACAAAGGTGGCCGGGCCGAAGGCGCGTAACCACAGTTCGAGAGAGGAAACGGAAGGTACGGGGTCGAAGCGTAACACTTGGCTTGTAGCTGTGCCTCTTCAGCCTATATAAACCCTTAGCTACTTGCCATGTACTTTATCTTTTTGCTACCTTGCAAAACATTACATTTATCACCATTCTTTGGTGATACAAGTGTCAGCATCCAAGGGGACTCAAAGTCATTACATCCCGAGGTATGGTCTACCATTGACTTATATGCACTAGTCCTTTGATAGGACTTTTGTGCACAATGGCATAACAAAAGCAAAAAGATCTAACCGCTGCTGTGACTGTTTTTCAGACATGATGCTCAGCTTTTCTTTCATATCAAACTTTGCTGGTCAATCCCTCAAATGGATCAGCCTACCAGTGTCTATCACTTCTTAGTTGACTAACCATTGTTTGGTTTCAACATTGACATACCCTTCTACCTTCTCTACCTCACCTTACTGACTGCCCAAGGTGTCTTCTGGAGACTCCAGCCATCCTCCTTGACCACCTCCCTCAAGGCTTGGAAAAACTAAGGCTCCACTGATACCTCCTCATCCTACCTCAACTGAGTATTCTGGTAGAAAGTTCATGCAGAAGTATGGTTTATCCTCCTCAAGCCCTGCACCCTCTTCTCTTTGAAACCTGGCTGTCCTTGGAGCTTACTGGGAACAGGAACTCAAGTCCAAAACCAATGCTGAGCCTTTAATCGATGACACAATCTTGGACTTTGGTTCTGCAATAGGTGATGTACCAATACTGGATAAAGAGGAAGAGTCTATTGCAAACTTAATGTCTCATGTAACTGGAGGATTATCCCTAGGTGGAGAAGCCAGTGGTTCTGGACAGGAAGCTGAGAAGTCCACAAACCTGCTCTTTAACAGGGAACCCATGGAGAAAGAGTTAGAAGAGATTTTAGCAAAAGCCTTCAGACAAAAATGGATGTGCAATCCTGGATATTTTCATAGTGAAGAAAAACCCAATGGTGGTCATGAGTTCAACCTCAATAAGCCTACTGTCTATGATGGAGACCACAAAAAGCTTCCCACTTGGCTGACACAAGTCAAAGGTTACCTTCAGATAAATCAACATGTCTATATGACTGACCATCTCCAGATTGGGTTGGCCCTGTCCTATATGACTGGAGGATCTGCTGCAGCCTTTGCAGAAAACTATATCAATGAACATGCTGATAGCAGACTCGCTACCTATGTCGATACCTGGGACAATTTTGAAGCCACCTTACAGGCTACCT
This sequence comes from Pisolithus sp. B1, assembly GCA_024663435.1. NCBI lineage: Eukaryota > Fungi > Basidiomycota > Agaricomycetes > Boletales > Pisolithaceae > Pisolithus > Pisolithus sp. B1. Next base: position 28,370 of record JANFAA010000131.1, on the reverse strand, counting down.
TTGCTAGTGGAGATCAAAGAAGTAAGGCTCAATTAGAACTTGTAACATTGACCCAAGGGTTGGCCCCACTTGAGAACTATGTTGCTCACTTTATGGCTCTTTTCAACTGTGCCAAGTTCTGCAACAACTTGTTTAATGGCACAATCTTCTTTGGCAAAGGCCTCTGAAAGGAAATCAGAGATTGGGTTCTTGATCATAGAGATCCAAAAATGGTTTCTGAGTGGATTGCCACAGCAGGAGAAGTGGTCAGCAAAATCAAGAATAAATGAATCCTTGATGGAACCAAGGCACATCCAACATCCTTCTTTTCTTACAATTGCCCTTCCCCATCTCATGATCCTAACACTATGGATGTGGACAGCCACAGAAGAAGAAGTAAGATGAGGCCAAACAGAACTGTCTATGTGGCTACCTGCTACAACTGCAGAGATGGAGGCCATATTAGGAAGGACTGTAAGAAGCCAAAGAAAGTCAGGGAAGTTAAAGAAGAGGTCTCCACTGGAGACCCAGAGAATATCACCCACTCAATGAAGGAGTTGGGTTTTTAAAGGGACATTCTGGTTCACTTTCATCCAGTATGTCCATGCCTAAAGTCTTGTCAGCTTACACTGTATCTAGTATCCATGATGAATCTGATATGTCTGCTTGATCACCATGAGGAACAATCATGTTAGTCAACTACAAAATGAAAGTAAACACCACCATTGACAGTGGTGCTGAAGTAAACTTAATTGGACCTGGCATTGTCCAGCAGTTAAGGATAAAAACATACAAGGTTAAAAATCCTTGGAGAATTGTTGCCTTTGACAGAAGGGTGTCAGATATTTAGTCTACAGGTGGTCAGTAAAAGTAAAGCTAAATAAAAAGGGTGACTTACTCCTCAGTAACCACAAGCTACTGAGGAGGGATGGGAGAAAACCTATCCTACTGTATGTCCGCTTTTTGGCTTATGTAAGCAACAAACCTTCGCACCCAAAATATGTACTACTCAGGGGGCAGTTTATACTCAACAAAGGGTTGGCTATCAAGTAGTAACGAAATGCTATCTTTGTGTGGAGGTCAAAGGATGAAAGAGTACATTGCTCTGCTTCATGGGGCCTCTGGAAAAGGAGGAAAGTATCCTACTTGGAATGCTGTGGCTTCAACAAGAGAAACCCATAATGAACTGGGTAACTCAGAAGATTGAAGGATGGGGTGACTCCCCTGACCAGTTGCTGAAGAATCAAGCCAGAGCACATGAGGTCAAGAATTTCTCTGTAAACTGCACTATGATTTCAACTCAGTTAGAAATCAACACTGGACCAATGGAAGTCCCAGGGTTGCTGGAAGAGTATCAGGACTATGCCAACATCTTCTCTGAAACTGACATACAGTACCTCTACCTAGTTTCAGAAAGGGACTTGATCATGAGATCCAAACTAAAGAAGAGTTTTGGAAAGACAATAAATCGATGATGAAGAAGGCAACACTCTATCCCATGTTGCCTGATGAACTAAAGGCTCTCAACAAATTCATAGATGAGAACCTGGCATGTGGAAAAATTATACCTTCTGAATTGCCAGTGTTGGCACTGGTGTTCTTCATAGCAAAGAAGGATGGCAAGAAACAACTGGTCCAAGACTATCAATACCTAAACTCACACACCATCCACAACTCCTACCTGCTACCCAACATACTGCAAATGATCAATGAGCTCTGTGAATCAAAATATTTTGCTAAGTTTGATATTCAATGGGGTTTCACGAACATTTGGGTAAAAACTGAAGATCAGTGGAAAGTGGCATTTTTAATGCCAAGAGGATTGTTCAAGCCAATGGTAATGTTCTTTGTACAGTGCAATTCCCCACCAACCTTCCAATGATATATGTATACAACATTCACACAACAACTACATAAATGACAACAGTGTGGTTATATGGACAACATTGTAATCCATGCCAAAACCATCCCTGAACTACACAAGTACATCAGGGAGTTTCTGGCAGTATGTCAAAGGGAAAACCTCCATTTAAAAATGTCCAAATGCATCTTCGAGACAGATGAGGTTGAGTTCCTTGGAATGAAGATAACTCAAGGAAATGTTCAGACAGTACTGGTTAAAACTGATGCTGTTGAAAGCTGGCCTGTGCTGATGTACCTCAGGGATGTCTGATCCTTCCTGGGGTTCTGCAATTTTTAACACAGATTTATCCCTTCATTCTCACAGGTTGCAAGACCTCTGCACAACTTGTCCAAGAAAGATGTCAAGTGGCAGTGGGATAATGAGGAAGACAATGCCTTCAATAAAATCAAAAGCCTGCTATGTTCTGCACCAGTGCTCCAAATCCTGGACCACCATAAACCTTTTGTGCTATTCACTGATGCCTCAAAGGTAGGAACCAGTGCTGTACTGGCCCAAAGGGGTCCCGACAATGAGTGGCACCCATGTTACTTCCTTTTGGAATCCCTCAAGGGTGCTGAACAATGGTACCAGGTTTTTGATCTAGAAATGTTGGCCATCATATGGGCTCTTAACACCTTTTGACACTATCTGATTTCCCCTGTTGAACCTACAGTAATCTTTATGGATCATAAAAACCTAATGTATTGGTGTCATCCACAATGGCTTACTCCACACCAAGCTTGATGGCTCAACACCCTCCAAGGATATCTGCTGTTGTTTTCACATCAGTCAGGAAAACTCATGGGTGCACCTGATGTGCTCTCTCGCAGAGCCAATTATGGAGAGGAACCCACCACTATGGTGGCTGCCCTACCTGAAGCCATGTGGCTTGACAGGGGGGTAAATTTGCCAAAGTTACCTGTTACAGAGACCTCAGCTCACATGGCTCCAGTCTGACATGTCATGAATGATGAGCAAAAGGTTGACTGGTCCTGGAAGGGAGTTTATATCATCTCAAGGGAGGTGTACAAGCATGCCACTAGCAAAATGCCAAAGGACTCAACCCTGTCAAGTGAGAACAGTGAAGTACAAGGTGCCAAGGATGGAACTAAATGGTACAAACAGCAACTGTATATACTGCTGAATACCTGCAAGCAATGCCTGAAGGATTATCATGACCACCCCTTGGTGGGTCATCCAGGAATAAAGGCAATGACAAAGAAAATGATGAAAGAGGTGTGGTGGCCTGGAATGTGGAAATTGGTTCATGATTATGTCAAGGGATGTCCAGTTTGTCAGGCCAACAAGGTTGTAACCCATCTGGTTACTCCACCAGTCACCCTGAACAACACCCTGTCCAACCCTCTCTCATTCCAACAGATCTCCATGGATTTTATCACTGATCTACCCCTGTCTGAGGGATATGACTCAGTTCTTACCATGGTTGATCAGGGACTGACAAAGGCAGCAGTGTTTGTGCCAACCAACAAAATGGCCAACTCAGTAGAACTAGCAAGGCTGTTCCAACAGCATATCTACCAATGTTACGGATTACCCCAAAGTGTCATATCTGATCAGGGGCCTCAGTTCACCTCTGCCTTCACTCAGGAGTTATACAAGGCAGTTGGGATCAAATTGAAACTATTGTCAGCATATCACCCACAGACTAATGGAGAAAGTGAATGGGTGAACCAGGAACTTGAAACCTACCTCCATTGCTATTGTGCTGAACTGCCCAACTCCTGGGCTTGGAAACTTCTGGATGTGGAGTTTGCCCACAACTCATGGGTTCATTTGGTGCATGAACAAACCCCTTTTTCCCTCCTATATGGTTTTGACCCTTCCCTCTATCCATCTACAAGTGTTACCACAGCCCTGTCTGTTGATGAACGACTCCAGTCCCTTGCCATAAACTGAGATCTTGCACAGCTGTCCCATAAGTGGGTACAGGAGTTAATGAGGAACCAAAGCAAAGGCTCCTACACTGCCCCCAAGGTTGGAGATCAGGTATGGCTTGACTTGGCAAATCTAAGGACCCAGGGGCAGTCAGCCAAGTTGGAACCAAGAAGACTTGGACCCTTTGTCATATCCAAACTGGTGTCACTGGTGGCAGTGAAACTCAAACTTCCCATGACATGGGTCCTGCCCTGCCTCAACCCCTGCCTGACCTGGTTGACGATGAGGTCGAGTGGGAGGTGGAGGCTGTTCTTAATCATCGGACTAAGGGGTGATGCAAAGGGCACAAGTACTTGGTGAAGTGGAAGGGGTTTCCCCATTCATCCAATATGTGGGAGCCTGAGGAGAGTATAAAAAACCATGCCAACAAAATCCTCTATGACTACAAACTTGCTTGTCACCTCAATTAAATGTCATTGCCCCACTCTGTCAATTCAGAAAATCTAGCCTCTGACTACAACTATAATGAATCCGACTTCACCTCCATGGATATCTCCCTGTCCTCACCATGTGCAGTATCCTCCTCACTCACCATCCCTGCATTATCTGACCTTACCCACAATGGCCCATTGTCATCAGAGACTGACCAAGTGTCCACCACCTCTGTCAAACCCTTTTCAGACTCCACTGCTTTCCATCTGCTTGGGGGACTCTCATTCGAACATGTCAAGGGCAACAAGGGAAAGAAGAGAGCCTGACCCTTGACCCCCTTTCCCTCCATCCCCCTTGTGGATAGACTCTCAGCTGCCCCCTATGACTATGACCCTAATGAAGGGCCAAACCCCAATGAACAACTACCCATTCCTGCTCTACCCATCGCCTGGCCCATATCATGTGAGCATGTACCACCCTGTACTGGGGCTTCCTGTTTTACCCCCTCCTGCCCAGGGTTCCCCCAAGTGGGCCCCATGACATCTCAGTTCTTTGACTACTGTTGGCTTCTCATGAAGTACAACAAAGGGTACTCACTTGATGGGACGACATGAGAACAACATGAACATCTATGGATGTTGTGTCAAATCTTCAGAGGATCAGACATAGTCACATCATATGTCCCTGGATTTTTGGAAGCCACTCAACAGTGTGACCCTGAGGAAAAAGGGGCCTACATTGAACAACTTCTTTGTGCTACTATAAGTGCTATGGGTGACATTCAGAATGACATCATCAGTCTTGTACACCAGGACCTAGGACCCAATATTGCTCATTCCTTTTGAGTCAAGAACACCAATTGATCCATTAGATCTGGGTTGGATACCTTATGCAAGGTTGCTTCTGCAATCTCAGATGGAAGATCACAACTTCATGTGATGGTCAGAACAGAAGTGCAAACCAGAGGAAGCTCTTTGGGGGTGTCTCCCTGAGATATCAAAACAAGATGAGGACTGCCTCATGGAGTTGGCATGGACCAGCTATCTGTCCCTAAAAGAGAGACTCCATCATTGCAACTGCCCACTAGGGAAGAAGCAGAAGTCATCTGCAAAAGAGTCTTCTGCCAAGCTGCTACTATCACTGCTGACTCAGCAAAGAACAGAGGAACTGTTTATGCTTGGGTTGACTTATTAGAAAAGGTGTGTTGGGATCTCACTGATCATTCAGTCCATAACATTGTGCAGACCCAAAGCGATATACCTCCCCACCCCTTCGTTGCTCTCACCCTTGATGATCAGTTGTGCTTCTTTCTTGGCAGACACCTCCCCCTTCCCAATGGTCATCCCCTCCAACCATATGCCTGTTTTGACTGCCAGTTCCTTGGACATTGGTCTTGCTGCAATGGTGCCAGTTCAAGGTGGACCACTCCTGAGGAGGCCACCATCTTATCCCCCTATGCACCTTCACCTTCCACAACCTGTCATTCACCAACAGTGCTGCATTCCTCAGGTCATTGTCAATCAGGGGCTCACCAAGCTTGATGGGAAGGTAATGTTATGCTTTGACCCCTTTCTTTCCCCTTCTGAATGTGTCCCACCTCTACTCCAGGCTTACACTGCCCTTTCTGTCATTATTGTCACTGTCATTGTTGTTTCTGCCCTCACCACTGCTCATGTAATATCTGGCATGTCACCAGACAGCCAGATGCTATGGTAACCTAACAGGTTGCCAGTCTTGGGCCTAACCCCAAACCCCTGTATAACTGACAACCCAGCTCAACCTGTGGCTTGTCTGTAGGCCTCTGACTTGCCCCGGTCTCCCCTTTGTCTCATCAGCCTCTTGTTCACCTGTCAGTCATGGGTTTGTTGACTGACTCCTTTTTTGTACTATAGCTGTGTGTTACTGCGCATAGTTGCTATTCCTGTACCCAATGCTTTCTGTACTTGTCAGTGCTCCTTGGACTCGTCGATACATACTTGGCTTGTAGCTGTGCCTCTTCAGCCTATATAAAACCTTAGCTACTTGCCATGTACTTTATCTTTTTGCTACCTTGCAAAACATTACATTTATTGCCATTCTTTGGTGATACAAGTGTCAGCATCCAAGGGGACTCAAAGTCATTACATCCTGAGGTGTGGTCTACCATTGACTTATATGCACTGGTCCTTTGATAGGACTTTTGTGCACAATGGCATAACAGCCCACATCAGCAAAACCCTGGGTTTGGTACAGAGGCACAGACCCACAGATGGTACAGATTTTCCACAGACCAAGTACAGACCCCTACAGACCCTACAGACTCTACAGACTCCACAGACCCACAGACACCACAGATCTAAACTTTGATTTGCCCATATCTCATCCAAAAATAGACATATTGATGAGATAATCATACTGACATGATCATGACATCATACGCTACGACTTTCGTTATGACATCATAACTGTACAGCCACTTTTTTATTTTTGCAAACTGGGACTCTATGAGAACTTTGCAAATATCTCACCCAAAAAAGGAGATATTACTAAGGTAAGAATATTCCCATGGTCCTGTGATCATAGGCTACAACTTTCATTTTTGGCGGAGTTTGAATCTGAGTTTGAAATTTATAGAGGTTTGCCACACAACCCACACAGCTGGCTTCACAAGTTGCTGAGGTAAGCAGAAATGGATATTTAAACCCAGCTCACTCCCACACCACATCTCTTTCCACTACCACCACCATCCCTCTTCCTCACCATCATCTTCATCACTGTCCCTCCCTCACCACCCTCCTTTCCTACCACCACCCTTATGGTGGGTACCCTCTCCCTACTAATAGTAATAAGTGACCACTTAGTATAGATAGATATGTATATCCTTGTACCTTGATATGTAATTTAGGTAGCTTATGATAATATGATTCAATTATTGGTCAACTACAACATATGTGAGTGGTGAGAATCTGTAGTACTGAAACAATCTGGGGTAGGTCTGTACAGGGGGGGACCTGTCTGTGGGTCTGTGGTCTGTACAGACCTGTATAGAGGGGGGGGGGTTTTGCTGATGATTGCAGTCATAGCAGAAGCCCCTGCTAGTGGTGGTCCTGTTCTTGAATGCAGAAGGCCTAAGTTGCAAGATCCTCAACATTCTAATAACTTACTTGAAATGAGCACATCAAAAGCTGATGTTTTCATCATCACTGGTGTCACTGTTACTGTCTTCCAGACCAACTCCATCAGTTCCATCCCCATACTCCACCTTGGATTCAAAATCATCATCTTCCTTGCCATAGTTCCCTTCAGAATTCCAGCCATCACTTGATCGATCTACAATCATACTGTCCACACTGCACCCACTAGTGCTAGCACAGCTGTTGTTATCATCTGAGTCCAGTTCATCTTCACCATCATGGGCACTAGTAGAAGTCATTTGCATCAGATATTGTACCTCATGACCAACACCTATTGCAGTGAAATGACAGAACATGTCATGATCTGCAAATCTGGTTTGATAATCCAACTGTCTGCTAAGAGGGTAGAGAGTAACACACATGTTGACATAAAATGAACACCAATCATCATCATTAGTTGGACATCTTGCAACAGAAGCCCCCTGCCACAGTAGTGCCATCATGTGACCATTGGAAAAAGAAGGGATTAGATGACACCCACAAATCACGAATGAGGGATCCAAGAAGCTGAAGCCATTGTAGTTGACCCCATGTAGTCACATTAGTCACAACTTATGGATGGCCTGCAGGCCAAAATGCCAATGCTCATGGACAGCCTGTGGTGGGCCTGTCTAAATAATTATGACATGACACATATGTAAGTGGGCCTGAGTTCCAGGAGTGGCAGTAACATATGAGCAGGCCCATTGTTAAGGAGTGAACTGAATATGTGTAACACATGAACAGGCCAGTGACCTCCTATAATGTATAAACAGATGTGCAGGCCCCTCCAACTAATAGATAGGGTGTCTCAACTCATAGGCTGGCCCACGAGTGATATGGGTGAGACTGCAGAATTCATGGACAGGCCAGCATGACAAATGAGGGAGCCTGGCACAATAAATGGGCTGGCCCATCCATAATAAGAAATGAGAGTGTACAAATCATGGATGGGCCAGCCAAAGAAATGAGGTTTGCTGGCACAACTTATGGGCTGGCTCATCTGTGATATGGATGGGCCAGCCAAAGAGATGAGGTCAGCTGGCACAATGTATGGGCTGGCCTGTCCCCCCTAAAAGATGAGTTGAGGCAGTGTCATGAACCAAAGGTGTTTGGCAACGTGAGCATGGAGTCTTGCTGAATAAGGGAGATTGAGGAATGTGGCCTAATGCAAAAGATGACTGGTACATCTAGCAGTCATCCTTCACACAAGAACAATCCTTAACACTAGGGAAGAAACTGTTCAAGTGCCAATCAAACCTTTTTAGCACTCATGTATGGCATTCCGGTTTTTCGAATATCTTGGGCATTTCTAAAGATATCAACATCATTCCCACGCTCACTGGTAGCCCTTGATCACGCCATCCTTCCTTCCAAATTTGGTAACAATCCTCACCCTCCATGATTTTCTACAGCATTTCTGCCAACAGATGCCCATTTTGCTAAATCCCATCACAATGGCTGCCTCATCAATGATCTCTTCACTCGTGTCCTGTGCTAGGGAGCATAACTACTTATATCTCCCAGGACTTCCCACTAGCTTCCACCCTGAAGCATCCTGGTTCATCCCTTCCTCATCCACTCCCTCCCAAGCCATCTCTTTGGGACAGTGTGTTCTCCTTGTCAGTATGACATCCAGGAGGACATTCTTTGGTCATCTCAAGTCTGTTGTCAGACTTGAAAGGTCTTATGTGGTTGTATCAGTCTCTCCAGTTGAAGAAGCATATGGATCCTTCATTCCCACCACCTGCAATGTCTACTTCTCACTCTCATCATTTGTTCTTCCAAGGTTGTGACAGATTCAGTACCAGTTACTGTCATCTAGGCTATCTGATCACATTCATGATGATTTTGAGGCACTTCTCCCTGCTCTCATGGGAGAGGACAGTCCCCCATCTTCCTCAGACCCTGCTGAAGACTAGCTGTCAATATAGCACCCTTTTTCAGAGGAGGAAGAGGGGGAAAAATGCAAAATCCAATGCCCTGACACCTGTGGAGACCCCCGACATTCAGCCCCTGGCAGGATCCCCCACCATTCTTCATTTGGAATCACCGTGCCTTGACCTGTCACATCGAGATCTGCTCAGTCATACCCCTTACTCAGCTATGACCAATACCCTGACTCATTCTCTTGGCATGTTAATCATCTGTTCCTTCCATGACTCATACTTATTTGACATTGCTTACTGACATTCTTTGTCATGCTTACCACTTTGTTACCAATCACTTACTGTCCTTACCAAGCCTTACTGATCATCACCAAGCCTTACTGATCATCACCAATCCCTTACCAACCCCTTTACCAATTGCTGACAGAGTGTTGCTTCACATTTGTTGGAGGCTACACTCTGGTCTTGTATATAAACCCTGTAGTTCCAGATATCAGCAGAGAGAGCCCAGAGAATATACATCACTCTCATACTTACAGTACTTCCAGGAGACTATCCTCCTGCAATATATCTTCATCTCCCATTGCTTTTGAAGCCCCTCCATCATCATCTTCAGTCTTCCAGTGGTTGAGGCTCCCTTAAGGGCCTATCCACTGATCTTCCTTCACTCCCAGTTGTCCTCAGGCTCACAGGAGCCTATTATCTTCATCTCCCTCCATCTCCCAGCTTCCTCCCTGTCCAGACTGTCCCCCTCCCTCTGCACTAGCTGCATGGAACCCCTCCCCTTTCGATTTTACAGGTCCTTCAAGCAGGATACTGCTTAGGAAAACCACCACTCACATTTTTGTCTTTGTGTTGGGTTTTTGGTTGTTTTTGTCATTGATCCCAACATTGACTCACAGCATGCAAACACTTTGAGAGTGCCAGGTATCCATACAGACAGCCCAAGCAGGCAAGAAGGGCCCACAGCCACCACAGTTGAGTCCACCATGCTTTGGAGGCAAGTAGGCACTGGAGACATCAACATACCTTCCACACAAGATATATCAATTGAGGTGCCAAGCTCTACAGATCTAGAAACTACCTTTGGATGACCTGCAAGCCCAGATGAAGGATGTGTAGCCAGAGGGGTCAAAGGGGAGATGGTAGGAGGTAACAGCAAGCTGAGAAATGTAGCGATACTGGCTAGAGAGAGTCAGGATGTGCATTGAGGCCAGAACATGCAAGGCAACTTACCAGTGTTGTCATGGCCACCCACAACCTTACCAAACTGTTCCTATGAGGCCATCAAGCTGAGACCTTGAAGAGGACAAATTAAATTTGAAGCTGGAATCATCAGTAGAAGGCAAAGGGGCAAGAAAGTGTATCAAAGCTGGCATGGTGTCAATACAAACATGTCAAGTCAAATGAGAGGGCCAGAAGGCCAAGAGGAGGCCAACAGAGTGTTTAGAAACTTCGAGGATGAACATAAGCACCAAAGCGATGGTGAGTGAGTCAAAATGGATGGGATACAGTGCCAGATGGATGGCACAATGAGCAGCATACACTGTGACTCAAAACGAGTCAAAACAAAGCTGCTAGCTGAAGAGAAGACTGGTCAGCACAAGCAGCAGCAGCACAAACTGAGGAATGTACCTGGGCCATCCAAAAGACTTGGAAAGTGTACTTACAAGCCCACCAGACTGAGGCATCGATGCAGATGAATCAAAACTGAATCTAGAAAGGTCAGCAAGCTGCAGGAGAGCAAGAACATGTACCAGGGACGTGATAATATGATTGCACATCCACGAGAGGGGATAGGAACATTACAAAGCCTTACCATTAAGTCCAGGGCATGCTGGAAGTACTGATGACATGTCAGAGACAATGCAGGGAGCATGCAGGACTGACCTTCTGAATCAAGCAACTATGCTCCATCAGTAAACCAACCTTTTTGGGCTATAGACTTCCCAGGCCACAACACCCTGCACAGGTCTACACAGCCTGCACAGGCATTGTGGCTGTGTCTCCTAAGCAGTCAACAATCTTTCCAAAGTACATGTAGACACCACAGGGTGTACAGCTATTACATGGTAGGTAGCTAGTAGGTCGACTCGACTCTGAGTCGACATTGATGTGGCATTAGTAGCCTTAGTAGTCACAGTGTGATCACTTTATCTACTAGTAGTATGTAGCATGACTCTGAAGTCCAGCCATTCAAACAGTGCTTACTCATAACTAGATTCACCTCAGAGATCCCTTCCAGAAATTTTACACTGGCACAACATAATCATATCTATTTCAATGGCATGCATGACATAGTATGTATATGAAACTCAGTGACACATATGGACAGGTGATTGAACTGTTGGTTGATTGTTGGCATTGGAAACTTTGGGTGTGGGTAACTGAGCTTCAAGGACAATTAGTGGTATGCATGTGAAAAAAAAGACAAGTGAACTTAGGCACCATTTGGACACTGAATAAAATCTGTTTTGAAATTCAAAATTCAGAACTCAGCCATCACATGACCTGCACATGACACAACGATGACAAACATTTGCACTGCCTTGCTGGCACCCCCTCATCAGCAATCACTGCCATGTCCCACTCCTCATCTGTACAATCTAACCACTCATTGCACTCACTTGGCCCTGTTGATCTTTCTGATGTGGAGAAGTCTAATCCAAGGAAGATTCCAGCCAAGTGGACAGAGGAAGAAGAGCATGCATTTGTACTTTATCTGCAGGAACAAGTGCCTGCAGCTGGAGATGGAGTGAACTTTTTGAAAAAGTACTTCAATAGCGCCACCCAACACTTGAAGGACAAATTTCCAAACCAGCATGGGGGCAAGAAGACAGCCAGTACCTGCTCATCCAAGTGGACTTCAGTTCATACATCTTATCTACATGCCACTCTATGTATTGATCAAATGCCACAGCTAAAGGAGGAGTATTTTGCAGTCATAGACCTCAAAAGTGCTTCTGGATTTACATGGAGTGATGAGCATGGAGCCAGGATGGCGAGCTGCAACCCCATCTGGAAGGATTATATCAAGGTGATGGTGCTATGATGTACACAAAAAATCAGTTCCTCATTCACACTACAGATGCATAAACATGCCACTCATTTTAGAAACAAGGGTTTCCACCTGTTTTCACTGATGGCAGAGATGATGCCATCTCATTCCAAAGGTGTGCATGTCTTCCATCCTGGTGGTAAATGTTCCAGGTCAGCTCCCAACATCCCAACCAATACCTCAACAAGTGCCACTACTCTCCCTATGATGACCTCCTTAATGCCACCACCCAAAGTGCCTTGCCCTCCCATCAGTGTTGTTTCTCAGTCCTCATCATTACTTCAAGATGTGGGGGCCCCACCATCCATCCCATCTTCATTCCTTTCATCTTCAGACCACACCTCTGACTTGTCATCCATTTTAACAAGCATCAGTCGAGGGAAGCACAAGTCTGCTGCAATGTCTGGGTCTGTGTTGGTTGTAGGTAGCATGGTCTTGGATGAATCCAAGAAGCACATCTGTGGTCCCTTGGCCACTGTTGCTGCACAGGTGGAGCACATGGGAGTGATGAAGAATATTTTGTTCAGCTTCATCAGCAAACTAACCCTTGCCCTTACAAAATGTCTTTGTACACCACACCACCACATTTGCTTCTGTCCTCACAAAAATTGACCCAGAAGCTGACATTATCATAAAGATTGCATCACCAAAATTTCAACCTGCATTTAGATGTCAATTGTTGAGATCCCTTGCCCCTATTTCTCTGGACAGGTCTAGCCAGTTAGGTACCTTGCTGTCAAAAGCTGGCCAGTTCTGTCCAGTTCTGGCTAGGGTAAGGGCTGTTTTGCTGATGTTGGATGAGATGTCAAGGTTGTTTGCAATTTCAGGTATCACTACTAATACTGACATCTACAAGGAAGCAATGGCCAAGCTCAATCTGCATAAGGCCAATGTATTGATGGATGATTTCCTGGACCTTGGCAGCTATCTCACCAATCCTGAAAATAAACACTATGCAATCATTTTCATTGGAATAGAAGATCTGCTGTACCAGAAGTGCTGGCTGGAAAGGTGCCTTGCAAAGGTCAAGAATGATGTGGTTTAAATGGGTATAGCTGTATCTTGTTTTATCACATGTGCTCCCCTCCCCTTCTTTTTTTTTCATCACAAATAACTGTAGCCATTGTACCATAGCATTGTATCATGTTGAATGTATATGATTTTCTTGAGGTCACTCCATCACTTCTGAAGAACAACCAAAAGCAAATGGTATTTTTAAGATGAATAGTACAAATGAAAAATTTGTACTATGCTGGTACCAGAATTCCACATCATGCACACTCCATCAAGTAGTCAGCCCACATTACTTGCACAATCTCATCACACCTATGGTTACCCCACTCTGTTTCATTCCCCTCTAGTGTAACTTCATCTTCATCTATGGCCTGGATGTCATCTCACTCATAGAATCACATGACCATCCAGTTGAAATCAGGGTCACTGAATGCTTCAGGGTCAAAGTTGTTGAGGAAGTTGTGGAGCATGCATAAGGTGGCAGGGATGCGAGCCTGGATGTTCATACTATACTTGAGAGGGTTGTTGAGGATGCGCCATTGGCATTTTAAGATGCCGAAGATACATTTGATAATATTGTGGAGAGCAGCATGTCGAAGATTGAAGAGTTCCTGCAAGTTTCTTGGTCTACTGGGGTTAAAAAGCATGAATGTGAGGCATTAAACAACTCACCCTGTTTTCCCCTGTCACCATTCCTGTAAGTGATAACACATGCCACAATAAGGCACCAGGAGAGTGTCACAGGATGGGAAGCCAGCATCACTGAGGATGTACCTATCAGCTGGTATGTGCAAGCTGTTTGCCATGGCATCCCTCCATAGTGCACTATCAGTGATGGACCCATCCCACCCACACAGCAAATAAATGAAGTTGAACTTGAAATTGCAAGCAAAGAGACAATTTTGAGATAGATAACCTTTATGATTCTGCATGAATGTGTGGTCTTCCATCAATGAAAAAACATGGATGTGCAAGCCATTGACAGTGCCAACACACTGTCCAAAGAATTTGAAGCAAGGATCTTTGATGATTTTCTGCGATATCAGGGTTTGGGATGTAGGGAAGTGTACTTGGGAGTTGTAGAATGCAGGGGACAACAGAAACTGTACAAGGTGCTTGAAGTATCTGGATGCAGACAAGTAGATAAGAGAAGTAGACTTGTACAGAAAATGACTCACTTTGTCACAGTATCCATTGAGCACTGGAACTGCTCACTGACCAGGTGCAAGGACAGCCCAGTGATGCATGTATATAAGAAGATACCTAACTGTTCCTCAACCAATATGCCATTCCACGATTACATGATCCTGTTCTGATCAAGCACATTAATGAGGGTCAAGAAGGCTTCCAGGGAGATGCCAAAGTTCATTCTGATGTGATCTGGGTGCCCTGGGCATTCATGAGCTCAAGGACCCACACATGTCCTGTGAGGATGGACATATGATATGGAATACATGAAGGTGCAAAGTTGAAAATTTCATTTGAGATTCAGATCAGCTGCATGATAACAATAGATAGAAAGAAAAGTAGGTGGCAATGGCAAAGGTGCCAGTGTACAATGGAGTTGAGTTGGTCAGGTTCAAGCTGTGCTTCTAGGTTGATGTCAATGTCAAGGTCCATACTGGTATGGATATGCAAATGCTGACTACTGTGTCTAATGGTCACATGCAGGTCATGTGATGGCTGAGTTCTGAATTTTGAATTTCAAAACAGATTTTATTCAGTGTCCAAACAGCACCTTACCATTGTGTTCCGACTCAGAGGACAACTCTCCTCCAAGACCTGGAGCATATCCACTCTGCCCAATGACCAACTGCACCCGACCAACATGACCCTCCACCTCCAAAAGATGCTGCTCTACACATTGGACCTGCAAGTGGCTGTACTCCAGTCATAATAAGTTGCAATGAACTAGCTGGTCTGCAAACTGTTTCTGGATCTTGTGTAGCTTGCACTCAGCTCATGCAGTCTCCAATAGAAGCTCTGCTTCAGTGGAAGAATTGGGTAGTGAAATGATACCCTTAAGTCTGGTGAGTTGGGTGCAAGTGACTACAAAAGCTGAAAAATCGAGGCAACTGGAGCTTACCCATTTGCCAGTCTCTTCCATTCGAAGGATTATACCATCCATGTTGGGAAAATCAGGCTCTTGCTTTGGGGGGATGTCTCCTAGTTGGCCAGCCTGAAGACTCAATGGATGCATGTTGGCAGTGAAAGACATGACATCTTGGATGTAATGTGGAGTCAGTACCACTGGTAGACATCTAGACCTTTGATCCTACTTGGTAGGTGCATCATTACATGCTACTTACATGATATCATCTTCCCTTCTCATGTCATCCTCTCATGGCAAAGAAGATGCTGCTACATACCTGGAAGACTTCCTTTTGCCCCTGATGTGGGAAGAGATTTCTGAATGAGACCTGTGTCCTCCAACACATGAACCAACCTTCTTCTGCCTGCAGCATGCTACTCAATGACATCCCCTGTCCTACAGTTCTGCAGCCCCTTTCATCTCAGGTGATGTGAATGATTAAACCTCCATACACTTGTCAAGCATCACCATCGGAAGCTGTCAGTGACATACTGGTGGATTTCTACAATGTGCCATACAATGACTGGATGGACATTCAAGTTGATGACATGCTGTACAATGATCAGGACTTAGATTTGCAGCACTCACCCAGTGGTCCCAGTACACCCTCTGTGGGGAAGGTCAAATATTTCCCAGGCACATCCCGGTGTTATCCTGGTGGAAGGACATTCATGGATAATTTCTTTTCTGATGAACATGGTGAGCTGCACAAGGATAATTTATTTTATCCTTTCACTTCCCAACAAGATTGGCAGGTTGCATCCTGGTTACTGTGCTCTCATTTGAGTATGGCTGCCATCGACAGCTTCCTCTCTCTGGACTTGGTGAGTTACACATAGTTCTGACTTCAAGTTAGTGCTTGCAACTGACTGTGTGGATGTCTAGATCAAGGAACTCCCACTCTCGTTTTGAACTGCAAGAGAGCTACATCTTTGTGCAGAACTCTTACCCTCAGCCCCTCATTGGCACTCACAAGCAATACATCAACACCCAATGAAACGATCCATCACACTATTTTATCGAGATCCCATCAAATGTGTCCAAAGTCTCCTCAGTCACCCTCTCTTCAAGTCTCATGTCGAATTTGTCCCAAGGAAAGTGTGGTCCATCACTGCTCAGCTTTCACGTGTGTATGATGAATGGCTCATGGGCAAGCATGCCTGGAACCTACAGGCAAGTTCAAGTCCATTTGATCTCGATGTATTTTCATATCTGATTTTCTCATAGAAGGAGCTACCTGAGGGTGGGACTCTCTTGGGCATTGTCCTGTCATCAGACAAAACCAACATCTGGGAACTGCATGGCACATCCCTTACTTCTTAGCTTGGCTAATATCACCATGGATATCCATAGCAAAGGGTCTCCACAGCCACTTGTTACTTGCTCTCCTTCCAGTCCCATCTTTCATTCACAGAAAATCCTGCATTTGCTCTCTCCTTTCTGATTGATTGTTACATCATTGTCTTGATTTGATACTCACCCCTCTGAAGGTTGCTGCAACCATTGGTGTCATGATGAACAACCCACATGGCAACCTGTGATATTGTTATACACCACTTGTTGGGTATATTGCAGATATGCCAGAGCAGAGTCTGCTGGCTTGCATGAGCCCAAGGACATCCTCTATGTCCACTGCCACTTACAAGGAATTTGGCAACAATAAGCATCATGACCCCCAAACTGCTGAGCATACTCTTAATGCGATCAGTGCATTGTGTAGTCGAGCTGACCCTGATGACCTTCCTGGTTTCCTCAAGGTGGAAAAGTCTTTCAGACTGAATGGCATTCATGAGCCATTCTGGAGGGATTGGCCTTTATTGGATCCAGCCCAATTCTTAAAGGTTGAGCTGCTCCATCACTTCTTCAGAATGTCTTGGGACCATGACATACAGTGGTGCATTACAGTTGTTGGGGATGATGAGGTTGACTTTTGCTTCAATCTCCTGCAAACACCAGTTGGTTATCATTCATTTGCTGATGGGATCTTGAAATTGAAACAAGTTACTGGCCATGATCACTGTTCCATCCAATGATACATTCTTTGCATTGTCACTGGTGCAGTGCCTCCACACTTCCTTGCAGCTATCTGTGCACTGCTGGATTTCCACTACCTTGCCCAAATGCCTGTTTTCAATGAACAGGCATTGGCCAAACTTAATGCTGCACTCACTTTGTTTCATGCTGACAAACATGCTATCTTAGCTGCTGGTGGATGCTCTGAGCACTTCTGGATCCCCAAGCTTGAACTCATGCAGCATGTCATGCCATCCATCCATATGTCAGGTGCCCCCATGCAGTGGTCTGCAGACATCACCAAGCATGCCCATGTGACTGAAGTCAAGAATCCTGCATGCACAGGGAATAATCAGAACTACTATGCCCAAATTGCATGCCATCTTGACCATTCTGACAAGTGTTTTAGATTTGATTTAGCCACTAATATTGCTTCCTCCCATGACTCGCATCCCAGCAACAGTGGTGATCCTACTGATGAGGATCATGAACCCAATGATGAAAAGTCCCACAACCTGCTTTATCACTCTCCCATATGGCAAATTGTGGACTATTTCAAGATCGCTGATGCACTCACCAATGGGATCTCACATAATGCACTACATCTGACACATATGTTTGCATCATCCACTACCACTGTTCACCTCACCACTAAACCACATCACCAGATGACCATCAATGAGGCTGTGACACTCTTTGATTTACCTGATCTCCTCTCTGCAATTCACAATTGCTTCAATCATTGTGCTAACAGCATAGACCATGACATTTCAGGTTGAAGATGTGCTTCATCGAACTACAGCCTACTATCAAACAAAATTCAAATTTGGACCAAGGTTCACATGCAGGTCTGAAACTATCATAATCCTGAGATGGTCAAGCCTGCTCAAACAATGAATGTCACTCCCCCTCACAAGAACATCCTTGTGGACTATACAATTGTGCTGTTTTAGTCCAGGTGCTGAGAGTGACTGGCCTTCACAAGGTCTGAGTGGTGAGTAGGTCTATTGATATCCAATGGAGTGGGCTCAACAAGTTTCCAGGGCACATGATTGCCCAAGTTCAACTTGTCTTCCACATGCTTGAACTGACCAATTCCTCACCTATGTGCAATGCTTTCATATCACCCCTCCTGCTGGACACATGACAGATGAAACATCATCTGGTCTCCATGTTCTGAAGTGTGCAATGAGGAGCAATGGGGAATGGATTGGAGATGTTCTTCCATTGTCCCATATTTGTTCCCCTGTTCACTTGATTCTGTGCTTTGGGAAGACAGCCAATTCTCACCTCACTTCCCATACCAGCCATGAGCTTTCCACCAAATTTTGGCCAAATCATTATTGGAACAGACAGATCTATTATCGTCTTTCACTCTGTGCATCATACTGCTTTTGACAATTCAGAATTGAAGTTCATTGGCCACTGTTATACAAGTTTTGCTCGGCAAGTGGTATATAATGTGTGGGCCTAAACGTTGCAGTCACTCAGAACACCCCCTTGAACCTTTGGTTGATTAGATTTGACACAACCTGTCTAGCAGTGGTACTCCGAAAGATTAAGAACAGCACCCATGGACAACAGAGTTAGACTGATTTCTAAATGTGAGGTGGCATACATAGTATACATGCATGGCCATGCAAGGCCCTCTAAGATAAATTCTCCTTGAGGTGGACCCAAAAACCATAGTGCCCTATGTCCAGGCAAGACATTGCTGGAATGGGCCAGCCACAAACAATAGTTGGCACAGGAGATGGATTTTTGCTGTGAGAAGGAGGGGGGATTTTGAGAGCAAAGACAGAATGGTAAGAGCTGTCTTGACATGGTGCTCTACAGGTTGGTGCAGGAGACAGATATTTGTCATGAGAAGGGGGGAATTCTGAGAGCAATGAAACTCACCTTCCAGCAAGCCAAATCAATTGGACATTAAAATGGAACCTAGCACTTGAAGGTGTGAGATCTGTGCACTGCATATGAACTTATGTGCAAGGCCTTGCAAGCCATACCAAGACCTTCAAACTGGATGGACATACCTGATAGATTTAGATAAGTAGCAAGGATGGTGCATTGCATATTGCAGTGCTTGCTAGGAACATTCCGAAATCACTGAGAATGACAGTGAATATGGTTTGAAGACTGCACAGAACACCGCATTTTGGTCCCCTCCACCGACCACAGAGAATGTCTGCCACTCCTCCCCCTCCAGGTTTCTGAAATGTGATAACTGAGCCCTCCATCACTCCACTCCATCCCAAAATGTCCTCAGTCCTGCTGGATGCACAATCTTTAAGGCTGCCACTGTCGACACAGAGCTTGCTGCTGAACTCAAGGGTGTCACTATATTTGAAGTGGCCCACTGGAGGTCAAAAGGTAACTATGTGATATACTGGTACCAGCTCTCACATCTCGAGAACATCAGTGGAATCAAGGCTGAGCTCTTGAAAACTGTTGACAGCATGCCACTCTTTCACAATGGTTGTTGGGAACCATCTCTGATTCCCCATGCACTGCGCCACACTAGTCTTACTGAAATTGCTAGCTCCAGCTCTTCAGGCTCAGGTCCAAGGACTCACAGGCCCCAATCCAATCCACCCTGCTGTAGTGTGTGACCATCCCCACCCAAGCAGCCCACCACTACTTCAGGTTCAAAGAGGTGCTCTAGAGTGTCCCTTAGGCAGGAACCAGTCATGTGCAGCATTCCCAACACAGACTTGCAGGAGACTGTTGAGGGGACACTGATTCCTATCACTGGTTCTGAGGAGACTGATGTTGCTGCTTGGCTCAACCACATTATTTCCTCATTTACCCCCCCAGCCACTGAGAGCAATTCTGGCCAGTCTTGCCTGGAGGGTTGGAATGGACCCCATCTTACCTGATCAGTATCTAAGGCAGCCAATTCTAAGGCAATCAATCATTCGTGCCTCTGGTCCTCACAATACACTGCAACACTGGTAGAGAATTCTCACATGTCTGTCAAGCCAGACATTGTTCTTTGTGGCCAACTCAATCAGCATACTGGCTTTGCATGGCACAATGTAATATCATTCCTTGAACTCACATCCTCCACACACAGTGCTCAGTTACAGCACAATATCACTCGCAAGGCATATGCCATGTTCATGTCACAGCCTAGTAGACACTTTGTGGTTGCCCTCTCTCTCGCCCACCAAGAATTCCATCTTCATATCTTCAATTGTTCAGGTGCAATCCACTCTTTAGGACACAGTCTTCACAGTGCAGCTGACCTCTTCACTCACATCATTTATACTCTTACCTTTGGAAGTCCTGACGTACTGGGATTCGACCCTACATTTGTTGATCCCACCTTGTCTCCCTCTATCCTGTATCACCCCTGCAGCGCTCCCACACTCCAAATGTCTCAGGCTATATATGTTTGCAAGACTGTGTACACCATTTTATGCCACATATATGTTAGCCACCTGATTTAAGGGAGGGGCATGAGCTCTTGGCTCATGAAGAAGGGGAAGAAACTCTACATCATAAAGGATTACTGGATGCATAAAGGATGAAAGCATACAGAGGAACAAATCTCAGTCAAAATCAAAGGGCTTTTGGGTGTTTTGCAGTTAGTCGAAGCATGGACAATTCAGACTGAAGGGGCTGATGAAATGACTGATTGGCTCCAGCCTGCATTTCTGGTTGGAAATATGGAGTTCAAGACTTGTCTTCATTGATGTCTTCTGTTATCACCCATCAGCGATCTGCTTGTCCAATTCCACTCTTTGCAAGAATTGGTGAGCATTTTTATTGATATCATTCAAGGTGAGTATCATTATTTGTATTATCTCCTCAGTTGCTTATTCCCTTTCCTACTAGTTCATTTTGTTCTCATAGATGTTTACAATATTCTTCATCATGATATCAGCATCAACAATATCCTCATGTTTATCTGTGCCACTAGATGGACTGCTGCATCACATGATCAAGAGGAACAGGAAAATGTCATTGTGGAGAAGAAATTTCAATGCAGTCTGCTCATTGACTTCAATTACATGGACATGCTCAACATGGGGAAGCAAGGAGTATCAAGTGGTGACCACACCATAGGTGTTTTCATCCAATCATCAATCTGCTTTTGTTTGACATGGAATGACAAAGGGTACCATACCATTCATGGCTATTGATCTCCTCTGAGAGTATAATAGCCCGAGCAAGGACTTTACACACATGTTTTCACATGATCTAGAATCACTCATCTATGTCCTTGTCTGGATATGTGTTCTCTATCAAGCACCAAACAAGATTCACTGTGATCGGACCATCAAGCAAACCTGTCTCAAGCAGTGGGCCCTGGCAAAGATGACCACAGACATTCAAGCTCTCTGTGACCAGAAGGTCAGTCAATTATCAATGAGAAGTGTACTCAATGATTTCACACCAGTTACTTCAAGCCGTTGAAACCCACCATTGCCAGACTATATAAGCTAATCCAATCATCCCATGATTCTGGTGATGGGTCTATTCTCAATCATGCAGCTATCATGGAGGTCCTCATGGATGCCTTCAACACCATCACAGAGGTGTCTTGCAGTGTGATGAATGCAAAGTGAACATGGCAGCACCTACAAAAGGAGCCTGCTCCAACAGGGTCTCAATACTATTCTGAGGGGCCCAATGCTTGCTGCAAAATTATGTGAGGGGGCATGATAATTACCTACTTACCTATGCTACTTGTATGCATCATTACCTACTCTACTTGTTGGGCATCACTGCATTGACAATTGACTCACCTACCATGTGTGACATGTGACATTTGTTTGACCTTGAGGCTGCTGAGTTTGGCACCACACATAAGTGCACAATTTCCACTTCAACACTTTGAACATATGACTGCATATGTATATGTAGGATGCTGATCATGATGAACAGCAAGCCACCACAGTGTGGTGTTCAACATGTGTTCAGAGGTAAGTCACCTGTTCCTGATGTTCTCTTACACATCAATGCTAGGTCCCCATCAAGGACAATTGCATAAAAGGATGACCACAATGTCCATGAGGGCTGCCCCCTCCATCGACCACATTCATCTTCAAGTCTGCAATTCAGTACTAGTAGCAGTTCTCATGGTGAAATCCTGCACAAAGAAGCATGCTACACCTCAGGTTGCAGACAAGTTGTACTCAGCACTCAACGATCTGGTGGTTGGTTTGAACACCCAAAAGAAGGTGAAAGTGCTTCCCTCATCTGATAGTAAGTTTATTCACTATATGATCACCACTGTCGACTACTTCCTTGTCTGCTTGCAGATCCATCAGACCAAACTTGTCATTCTTTGAGGGTGAACAAAGGTAGTGGCAGTCAAATTGCACAGCTGCAAAATATCAAATGCATCCAGACTCAGGCCATTGCTAGGGTCTCGCCAGTGGAGGTTGCTACCACAAATGAGCCTCGCAATCCATTGGCTCCCCCATCAGATAAGCAGCTGCCCCAGTGGAAAACTTGTCCCTTGAACAGTAGAGCTGAGGAGAAGGTGCATTTGATCCTTGTCATTCTTCCCTTCCTCAGACTCACTGACCACCCAGATTCCCTCTGATGCACCAGTGCATGGTCCCACCACTTCTGTAGGTGGCAACACACTACCATGACTGACATGCCAGGTACCTATTCCAGGCTCCCAGTATGGCTTTTGTCTTCCCTCCCCTGCTGCTGATTCTGCAACTTCTTGCAGTGACTCCACTGTGCCCCATTGCAGTGTGTCAGTGGTCCAGTCATCTTGTCAAAGCTCCGCTCACCCCACTTCATGAGGCCACTCTGCAGTTCCTGCATCTCGAGGTGGGACACCCACCAATCCCAAAGTCACCATGCCAGCTCTGCCTGTACCTCTTAGGTCCTCACAAATTGTGCAATGTGCCTACAACTCTCAAACTCGCCAACTGTCCAGAACCCTCTCTGTCCATGATCTCAATACTGCATTGCAGCCCCAAAATTTCTTTGACCAAGATGTCTCTGTTCCCATGCCACTGCCATACTATCATGCAGGTGAAGACAGTGACACTGAGTGTGTTGATGATCACGACAGCTTCCCCTCCCAGCATGGAAAATTCCCCATTTCTGGTGACACTGACATTGATGATGTATCTCCCGATGAGGATGAAAGGACAGCTGAAGCAGCATTGCATACCCCAGGTAGGCATGCTCTGTTTCACTATTTCTCTACCAACAATACTACCAGAACCAGACTCAAGATCCCAAGGTGCAAATTTTCACTCTGTGCACTCCCACATGTCAACCCTGGAATTAGGTATGCATATCTGTTCCATCAAATTCTCTACTAATGGAGCTTTCAGGGCAATTCTATCATGGCCAAGATAAGCAACACTCTCGCCCCTCAGACTCTCAGATAGGTAAGAATCAGGTTGTGTCATGAACAGTGTATGACTCTTCTTAGATCCCACCTTACTCACCATTTCAGAGCAACAGTATGGTGAGGACTCAGACATTGTGTGTGCCTATCATCAACACAATGGTTTCCCTCATGTCCCAGTACCAGAATGACTGCATGCAATTCATGATCAGCAACAGCCATCTTCTGGGATCACCATCTCAATGCCTGGTCAAGATGTTGCCTGTGGTGTAGCTCAGTCATCTCAACCTTCTCCCAAGTCTACTGGCCCTCCAATGATGGTACTGCTCACAGCTGATGGCAAGTTGATGGGACACCTGACAAAGCTTCACTCCCATCCAAACAAATTTCAAGAAGTCATTGAGTGGGCAAAGCTGATTGCACAATGTGATTCTGCAATGAAGAATCTGTTCCCATCTCATTCTACATTCCTTGACATAATGAGTGGAGAAATCTTCAATGAAGCTCCTGTTGAGTGCATGAATACCCCTCCAGGTAAGCCCCTCAGAAGTTGCTCTGAGCTAGCACCTACTTACCAAACCTTGCAGGATACTGGCCCAATTACCACAGTCAACTTGGCATTTTAGTGAGTATTGTTGACATTGTTTCATGATTGTGGTGACCTCTGTGCTTCAGCTGTGGGAGTCGCTGATGACATGGTGATCAATGATCAAGGTGAAAGCTTGTGAAGTCCTGCCACAATTCTATGATGTTGGAGCCCATTGCACTGAGGCAGAGAATCAGTTGCAATCTCAAACTTTGATCAAAGGAGCTATGTTCCTGGGGGATGGCATTGACAACGAGGTTTGCTGAATGTTTGATTTATTCACTTACTCACTACTGCTTTCCAGGGTTCTACAAACAACATGGCACATCCAGCATTAGTGGCCCTGGTTATGGATTTCTTTTATTTCTCATCATCGATTGGTGCAGTTTTCCCTGAGGTTTTTTCTCATGAAGTCCCTAGAGTTGCCATGTGCTTGGCAGTAACTGCAGTATGACTTTCTGTTTCTCGTTTATTTTCTATCTACTCATGTCTTTTACAGCTCCAAGCTGCCCTTGATGAGTACACTCAAACTGGGATTTGGCAAGACCACCCATTTGAATATGGGACTTCCTCAAAGATTTTTGTGGGTTTCCTGGACATGCAACATCAAATCAACCAGCATCCGAGGCATGCTGCGAAAATGTGGGAACTGCAAGTTGCTTGGGCATCTGCCAGCAGGTGCAAGACTGGCCTGTTGTAGTTTTTTTACTGGCAAGCACTGATCCCAAGAACAGAATGAAAACTCATTTGCAGCCTGTGATTGCATTCAGTGATGAGTTCCATGTAATTTTAGATTGATATCCCCTTCCATACATCATGTACTGCCTTGCTGTATGTGATCAGATCTATCCTGATTGCCAGACAATGAGTCTGTAGTCAATATAGATCTATATTTGTTGCTCATATGAGTGTGTGTGCAATGGTGTACAGGACTGTCAGGATGTCTGTAAGGTCTGTCTAGGTAAGGAATTTCAAGTCCAGTTGACATCAGCAAAACCACCCCCCTCTATACAGGTCTGTACACATATCCATATCTGTACAGATCTGTACAGACCTGTACAGACCATACCTCTCTCCATACTTTTACTACACTTTTTTGCTAATGCCATTACCATTTTTTGCTAATACAACTACTATGCTTTTTTGCTAATGCCACTACCATTTTTTGCTAATACAACTACTACACTTTTTTACTAATGCCACTACCATTTTTGTTAATACAACTATGCTACTACGCTTTTTTGCTAATAACACTACCATTTTTTGCCAATACAACTACTATGCTTTTTTGCTAATGCCACTACCATTTTTTCTAATACAACTACTACACTGTTTTACTAATCCCACTACCATTTTTTGTTAATACAACTACTACACTTTGTTACTAATGTCACTACCATTTGTTGCTAGTACAACTACTATGCTTTTTTACTAATGCCACTACCATTTTTGTTAATACAACTATGCTACTATGCTTTTTTGCTAATAACACTACCATTTTTTGCTAATACAACTACTACACTTTTTTGCTGATGCCACTACACTTTCAAGCTAACACTTACTATCACTCCATCACACAGAAATCAAATCAAAAGCAGTAATATATTCAAATTCAAGTACTACCACATATTAGCCTAATAGTACTACACTTTCCTAATAGTACCATCTACTACCCTTTCTCCTAATAGTGCTACACTTTTTCACTAATACTACTACCCACTACCCATTTTCCTAATACTACTATGCTTTTTTGCTAATACTACTACCCACTACCATGAATTAAATAGGTGGTAGTAGTGGACTAATAACATACACTACCCCATAGTAGGAATTGGACTTTGTTTGGTTGGCTTTGGCCCCTTGTGTGAAAGGCATGAGTTTTGGTGTCCACTATATTGCATTTTGGGGTATTTTTGTGACTCCGCAAAATTTTGAGCTATTAGTGGCTGTGCCCACTACACAACAAACCTAATGATCACTACACTTTTTTGCTAATCACTTTTGGTAATCAAAAGTGTACACAACATTTAACTAATCAAACCCTAATAATCACTACACTTACCTAGTAGTCAAAAAAGCGGACTTTACTACACTTTTGCTAATCAAAAGTGTACACAACATTTAACTAATCAAGCCCTAATAAACACTACACTTACTTAGTAGTCAAAAAAGCGGACTTTACTACACTTTTGCTAATCAAAAGTGTACACAACATTTCACTAATCAAATACTAATAAACACTACACTTATTTGGTAGTCAAAAAAGCAGACTTTGCTACACTTTTGGTAATCAAAAGTGTACACAACACTTGACTAGTCAAATACTAATAAACACTACACTTATTTGGTAGTCAAAAAAGCAGACTTTACTACACTTTTGGTGATCAAAAGTGTACACAACACTTCACTAATCAAATACTAATAAACACTACACTTACTTGGCAGTCAAAAAAGTGGAGTTTACTACACTTTTGGTAATCAAAAGTGTACACAACACTTGACTAGTCAAATCCTAATAAACACCATACTTATTTAGTAGTCAAAAATGCAGACTTTACTACTAATGTACCCAATCTAGAATTCTACCATACAGAGTAATTGTACAGCCACGATGTCATAACAAAAGTTGTAGCTTATGATCACCGGACCATGGGAATATTTTTACCTTAGTAATATCTTCTGTTTTGGGTGAGATATTTGCAAATTTCTCATGGAGTCCCAGTGTGTAAAAATAAAAAAGTGGCTGTACAGTTATGATGCCATAACAAAAGTTGTAGTGTGTGATGTCATGATCATGTCAGTATGATTATCTCATCAATACATCTATTTTTGGATGAGATATGGGCAAATCAAAGTTTACAGTGAGCAACAAAAATGTTGCAATGTTTGCAACATTTTGATTGTTTGAGGTATAAGTTGGGATTGGATGTGGCTGTGCAGATGTGATAGGGGAAGGATTTGTAGCCCTTGCTCTTGGCTTTCCATTGGTGGTCTTTTCAATGTCAGGGGTGTAGTGGCTGTGATTATATGAGCCAATTACTGAGGCCTATGCATTGCAATGTTTTTGTTGCTGACACCATAGTGGATGAAATCGATGGTGTGAAGGATATATTTGGAGCAGAAATGCCAGCTGGTGCTTACATAATATATCACATGATTAACTTAAATGGTTGTCAGTGAACAAACAAAGCCAAACATTGAATTTGAGTGATGTACCCTCTGTCCTGTACCACAACCCAAGAAATCTCTTTTCTTGCTATTCTCTCAGGAAATCTCAGCAACTTCTGGTGTTTGTGGCAATTACCATGAGTAGGGTGTGTTCCCAGCACCACAAGTCCCTTAAAAGGTTGCTAAAATTCATCCCAGCACTGTTTCCCCTGCCAATGCCTGCAGGATCCTGGCACTCATCAGCATTGGGAAAGGTTGAAAATGGCAAGTAATTCAGGTCTGACACTTCAGGGCATGAAGAATGAACTAATCCCCTCCCAATATGTGCATTTTCACAAAAGAAAATTGAGTATCAAGGTTGGTGGAAGTCAAACCCTTCTTTACTTTCCAAGGGCTCTGGGTGGAATGACCTACTGGGCTGCCAGGGTAGAATTTTTTTCCCCTTCCACCTCTCCCTAGGTGTCCCCATTGGTCACCTATGACCCAATAATGCTTTCCCAGTGATCCACAGTTCAGCACAGGGCATAGTCTGGCTGATCCTCCTTGGCACCTGGTGTGCAGAGGAGGGCATTGCCTCACCTCAACTTTGATACCCAATTTTCTTTTGTGAAAATGCACATATTGGGAGGGGATTAGTTCATTCTTCATGCCCTGAAGTGTCAGACTGAATTACTTGCCATTTTCACCTTTCCCAATGCTGATGAGTGCCAGGATCCTGCAGGCATTGGCAGGGGAAACAGTGCTGGGATGAATTTTAGCAACCTTTTAAGGGACTTGTGGTGCTGGGAACACACCCTACTCATGGTAATGCCACAAACACCAGAAGTTGCTGAGATTTCCTGAGAGAATAGCAAGAAAAGAGA